>CAOJCR011359794.1:0-10728 GCA_948330485.1 Euphorbia neoarborescens | reverse complement strand
TTATTTATAATTTTATTGTTTTTATTTTTTATTAAAATATTTTTATTAATATAGTTATTATTATTTATATTTATAACTGGACTGAACAGAACAGAACTGAACTGAATACTTCTGAACTGAACTGAACTGAACTGAATGCTCCTGAACTGAACTGAAATTAAGTCCAAAAGAACAGGGCCTTATTGACTTAAGCACCGGAACTATCCCAATGTCACTTGTTTACCGTTCTTTTCAGGTTTCCGGCGAGAAAATTTATCTGATAACATTGTCCAAAAAATTATAGCATTTTTAAAATTTTAAAAACAATAAATTAAAGAAAATTACTTTATATAAATAATTTCTAATTATAACTTTTTTTAGCTTTCTCAAAATACAAAACTTAGCAAGGCAAATAATTTATTCTTCATTAAAATTCACATTGTCCCATAAAAAGTTAAATTTTAATCCCGTTTAATTTTTATAAATAATATATAACATAAATAATATGAGATCATAAAAATAAATATTTATTTTATAAAATAACTATTTGAAATTCAAATATTTAATTAAAAAATAAGCTAAATTTATTCAATATTAAATCTCAATAAATTCCAAACAAAATCAAATTGAAAAAAAAAAAATCAAACTTCTTAAAATGCAGATATACAATCTAGTTATTAATTATTACATTATTGAATTTCTTTTGCCTTGTAGTGCAAGGATTTTTTTTATTTGAAATATCAATATAAACCGAAAAAGAATAATTAAGCTATTAAATTTTAAAAATGATAAAAAAAAAAAAAATCAGATGGTGCACAGTTTAAACGTGAATACCATGCGTTCATTCTAGTCTAAGACGCGGCTCTCATCATCTGCAGCTGTAACTCAACCCTCCACCCTCCAGTTCAAATTTCAAATCGGCCGTTCATCATTTGGATCCTTTCGTGAAGACGAGCCTTCTCTTTCTGTAGTCTCAAGCTTGTATTTCTCTTTCAATCTTTGGGAACCCTAGGGCTTCATTCTGGATCCCTTTATGGCAGAGGAACAAGCCTCGCCGTCGCCGGCGTCGGCGTCACAATCGTCGCAGCAGCTACCGGCAGCACCGCTTGGTTCTTCAGTGATTCCGATAGTCAATAAACTGCAGGATATTTTCGCCCATATTGGAAACCAGTCCACGATCGAGCTGCCTCAGGTAGCGGTGGTCGGCAGCCAGAGCAGCGGGAAATCCAGTGTGCTTGAAGCTCTTGTTGGAAGGGATTTCTTGCCCCGGGGGAATGAAATTTGCACGCGGCGGCCTTTGGTCTTGCAGCTTCTACAGATTAAGAGGAGGGCTGATGGCACCGAGGAGGAGTGGGGGGAGTTCCTGCATATTCCAGGGAAACGGTTTTATGATTTTTCCGAAATCCGGAGAGAAATTCAGGTACTTTTTGTATTGTATATGTAGTTCAGATGTCGAGTTTGTACATTGGTTTTAGAAGATGCGATAGCATGTAAATTTAGTGTACAATTTTTACGAGTGTTTTGGAGCTTAATTTTGAAGCCAGAAAGTCTTATGCAGGCAGAAAATTTGAATTTCCATGTCTAGTTTCATTATTGTTCTCTTTTTTTTTGTTTGGAAAATGACTTATTTATTTATTTTTATTTTTTTTATTCGGAGTTGAGACATTAATACTAGCTAATGAAGTTGGCAAAATCTGTTAGTGGATTTTACCTTTAGTTGAAGCTGACAAGAAGATGAATGATGTTGGGATAATGGGAATAAATAAGAGTAATGTCCATAAAAACTGATCATTGAAATGGAATTATTTATTGCTGTGCTTTGTCTTCAACCGAGGGATATATTTGATTAAATAACGACTGATTTTTTACATGCTTCAGTTGATGGTTTCATAATAGGAGGCATTTGGAGTTAACTTTTTGCTTTCCGAGATGGGTTTCCCTGGAATCTTTTTGCTTGATGATTTTATTGGAAATAATTGGTCATTTGATGATTTTGGTTGACTTCAGTCAACAGAGTTGAAGCAACATGGGGAATTGTTGTTTAGCCTAGTAATTGTGTAGAATATCAACATCAGCTCATTCCTATGCTTTTTTTTTTTCTTACTAGGTGGTGTTATAATCAATTTCAAAGTTCTAGATTTGGTTATTTTGGATTGCATAGTAATATTGCTGATAGTGACTGATTTACTTGGGGTCATTGGCTATACATGCAAACTAAAGATTAGATAGAATTTATACTGATACGTTTGGAGACATTCTGATTACGCTATGAAGCTTTGGGATTTCTTTTCCTTCCTTTTCTTTCTATGCTTTACCATGTTTTGTTCAGATGATAAAGTCCTAGGTTGGAGGCTGTTCAGTTCTTTTTTTATCCAGGCACACTCATGCAGGAACAAAATTGGCATATTTTAAAATATTTCTTACATGATTTTTTAAAAACCAAATAATTTTTTGATTAACAACAATGCTCGGGATGTAGTTGAGTTGTTTGCCCTAGGTGAGTTTGCTCTTGTAGCATCAGGAGGCTCTAGAATGCGTTGCCATATAACCTTTTTGGTAATTTCTGACAGTAGTGGTTTGAGAAACTGCATATGCCTAAAAATAGTTTGGCTGGTTTATGGACTTGAAAGTGTCCAATGAAAAGAGTTGAAAAAGCTAACCTCGTTTCGGTTTTCCTGTTTTTTCTCACTTGTTAGAATGAATATTGTAGCAACTATATTTGGGGCTATAAACTTCCATGAATGTAAATGCATTTAATATGTTTAGGTAGAAAATATATATATTTCAGCGATATTTTTGCAAGCATCAGATCAACTGGTATGCGGTAGTCAGTTCTTTTATGTTTTTGGCTATTTTAAATTGGCTCCAGGCAGAGACAGACAAGGAAGCTGGACATAACAAAGGTGTCTCAGACAGGCAGATCCGTTTGAAGATTTTTTCACCAAATGTTCTTGATATCACCCTTGTTGATCTACCTGGTATAACAAAAGTTCCTGTGGGCGATCAACCCTCTGATATTGAGTCACGGATTAGAACTATGATTATGTCATATATCAAGCAACCAAGCTGTCTGATTCTAGCTGTTACAGCAGCAAATTCAGATTTAGCAAATTCAGATGCTCTTCAGATTGCAGGAAATGCTGACCCTGATGGTAATTTGATTCTAATACTCCATTCCAATTGCATATTTTATGTTTTTTTTCTTTGAGCTCATATGTTAATCTTCGTTTTATAGGTTACAGAACCATTGGAGTAGTTACGAAGGTGATTCTGTTATTTGATTACTCATGTTAACTGCTAAGACATCTTGAAGATTTTGGAGATTTCCTGGGTTTGACATATTTTCTCTTTTTGTTTCAGTTGGATATTATGGACAGAGGTACTGATGCTCGTAATCTCTTACTTGGGAAAGTGATTCCACTACGGCTTGGTTATGTTGGTGTTGTCAATCGTAGTCAAGAGGTAGGAACATAACTTTATAGGAAATTGCACATTCTTTTGTCCACTTGTTTTAATAGTTTAGGTTCAAATTGAGTATCTTTTAATTTCAACCGCCTCTTGGTTCTTCTTTTAAACAAAATTTTGGCAGGATGGATGTTAGTCGCTGTTTTCTTTAATCTTTTCTAAAAGCACTTTTCCTGTTTTTCATCAGTGTTACTAATATTCATTCATATTTTAGTGTTAATGTGTTGTGAATGTTTGTTGATTTGCAATTTGCTAGTTCTGTGTGCTGCAGATAGTTATCGAGAATGCGATTTTGTCATGCTCCAAGTTTTTCTTCATGAATTTCATGTTTCCATTTTTGTGTGTACAAGTTTGATGGTATTGCTTAGTCTTCTACATTGGACATAATGCAGGATATTATGCTTAATCGAAGTATCAAGGATGCACTAGCAGCGGAGGAGAAATTCTTCCGAAGTCGTCCAGTACGACTTTCCTAGCTTATATGGTTATTCCCAATTAGATGTATTTTCATTTGGAGAGTATTTTATCTCATTTATTTGTCTTTTTTGTCTAGGTATATAATGGTTTAGCTGATCGTTGTGGTGTTCCTCAGTTAGCAAAGAAGTTAAACCAGGTATATTTTACCAACTTGATTATCAAAATATGTTAAGGAACATAATCAGTTGATGTGAATTATTTTTTTCTGGTTCTGCATGCATTATGTAATTGTTGGTTCTCATTGCCTGACTTAAAATTGCTACTATGGGGATATTCTTTTGTTGTATGGTGACTCCTTTTGCTGAAATGTCTTTATGACCTGTGATTGGTGGTTCTTGTTGTTGCACAGCTGTAAAAAGCTTTATATTTAACGTTCTTATCTTTTTTATGTGTGCTTTTTTGGCTTCCCCGTAGGTTCTGGTGCAACATATCAAAGCCATACTACCAGGGCTGAAGTCACACATAAGTTCTCGATTGGTTGCTGCTGCAAAGGAACATGCAAGCTTTGGGGAAATTACAGAATCAAAGGCATGTATATCTTTCTGTTGATAGTAGACCGTTAATATAGCTTTGAGTATGTGTGTAATGTAGCTGAGATGAGTTTCTTTCATTGTAAAGAACGACAATGTTGAACATGGATAAAACACTTTGAAACTTGCACTACAATGAAATGAGAAGTTTATCGAAATCTTACTCCCTCCGTTCCTTTTTATAAGTCGTTTTAAAATTGTTCACAAGGACCAATGACTAATTTATCCTTAATGGAAATCTCTCTCTTCTTAATTATTAGCCTTTATTGGGTGATGTTCTTTCAGTTAATACTAAAAGCAAACTTGAGAAAAGAATGTCAAAATTGCATAGAAAATCTAAAGTGAAATATAAAAAGGAACAAATAAAAAAAATCTAAAAAGACTTACATTTAGGAATGGAAAAGAATAGGCAAGTCTGTCCACAGATAAACTCTGGTTGATGATTGCACAACATTGAAGTGACATGGAATGGTTATCTACACTCTAGGCCTAGGGATAAGGCTAGCTGATCATTCTGACTAAATAAATAGCAGTTCCTTAGGCAACTTGATTATAATATTATTGCTTTTGGCGGTCAAATTCTTGGATAACTTGTTTATAAAATTTTGTTCCTCTTGTGGATATTTTCTTTGTGCTTCTACTAATTACTTGTTAAAAACCTTCTCTGGATAATAGGCTGGCCAGGGGGCTCTTCTCCTAAACATTCTTTCAAAATATTCTGAGGGTAATTCTCATATCCCAACTCTCCTCTGCTTGGCCTAAGTTTTGGATTATGTCTTCATAAAAAATAACCATCTTGACGTGAGGCTCATTAACTTTGTGTGAATACTTTTTCAACAGCATTTTCTTCAATGGTGGAGGGCAAAAATGAAGAGATGTCAACCGCTGAGCTGTCTGGGGGAGCACGTATTCACTATATATTTCAAAATATTTTCGTGAAGAGTTTAGAGGTGAGTATTATGTATAGTAGTATTTCCTTGATGATGAGGATTCCCTTGCATGAAATCACAAATATGCTTTATTTCTTCTGCTTGCCATGGGTAATATTTCATTTAGTTGCTGTTCCTGTGAGGCATTTTGAATAGCATCCTCTATATTTTGATTAAAAATAAGTCGTTGTGTGGATTGTAATACTTGACAGCTTATACAGTATGTACGTGGTTGGTACTGTCCTAAAAAAGTAATAAAATAAACGTGAATACAAAGTCCCTCATTGTTGGGTTAGTAATCCAAATAGTTCTCTCTCTCTCTCTCCCTCTGCATTTTCACACCCGCACATAACATATTTTATATATGAATTTATACATGGCAATGCCAATGAGGGTTGGCCTGAGTGGTAAGGAGTAGGTTAGGGGTTCAATTCCGTATTCAGTCAAAATGTAGCCTTCATTGGTAAACTTTTTGTAAATTTCTCTAGAAATCAAATAATTCATGTGTTTTCCTTTGGCCCTTGATGTGGGTTGGCCTACCATTGCTGATTTTTTTTTTAAACAATATGTATACACACAGACACATTTTTTTGCTGCATTCCTTAACATTGATGTCAAGTGACTGAACGACAAGGGTTTTTTTATTCTGGTTTAGAAGATGATTTATATAGTTCTATTTTAACTGGTTTTATATTTTCTTAATAGTCTGCTTGTAAGTATTATTTAAAGGCTGCTGCCAATTCAACGAAAGAACATGCTATATTTTAGAAAATAAATTTATTAGGTTTAGAGTTTTCTTTTACAAGCCCTAGAGATCGTGGGGTTCTCTCTTAACAAGTTCCTAATCATTTCTAACTATCTTAAACAAGATAGGTAGAGGAAGGAAAACATTTAGACATTATTCCCTTGAAGATTTTAAGATTCGAGGACCCCAAACTTGATCCAAAGCACCGGACTGTAACAAATATTCTTGTCCAATGGGTTGGACAGTTCTTTATTATAGAAGTTGCTACTGAAAAGCTGATAGATTAGAATTTAATAACTTACTTGGCATCTTCCCCTATCTTTTTTGGACAGTTTTAAGTTTATGTAGCAAGCCAATGTGATTATTGCTTAACCCCCTGCATGTCAAAAATTAGTTGCATGAGGAACTCAGTTGAGAATTGGGACCCCTTGAATAAAACATAACATGGATTTTGCTTGTGAGTTGTATATATTACATGATTGCATCCTCATGCAGCATCATTTGGAATGCAGGAGGTTGATCCATGTGAGGACTTGACTGATGAAGACATTCGAACTGCCATTCAGAATGCAACTGGTCCTAGATCCGCACTGTTTGTACCAGTAGTGTGTTTCCTCTTTTTTCCTTTCTTAATAGAACTGGCCATAAAATTATGCTGGTATTTTGTTTATAGTGGAATAAAAATTATTGCACTTCCTGTTTTGCAATTGTCTACTTTTCTCAATGTATTTATCTGGATTTTCACACTGTAGGTGCCTTTTGAAGTTCTTGTTCGAAGGCAAATAGCTCGTTTGTTAGATCCGAGCCTCCAATGTGCTAGGTTTATATATGATGAACTAATGAAGGTAGACCTGCATATATGTTCCATTTGCACTCCCATTTCATACCTGTATCTCCAAATAAGATTTCGCTCTTTCTCCAGATTAGTCACCGCTGCCTAGTGAATGAGCTGAAGAGGTTTCCTGTCTTGAGAAAGCGAATGGATGAAGTTATTGGGAACTTTTTGCGGGATGGTCTTGAACCATCAGAGACAATGATTGGCCACATAATTGAAATGGAGGTGATGTTTAAAGCATAATGCCAAATTTTTTAATATCATTTGTCACTGTCTTCTGCTATTGCTTATGTGTGCAACATCGACTTGTTTACTTCTATCCCTGATTATTTATTCTTTAATCATAGAAAAATGTAACGAGTTTTCTAGTATTTAACGGTAGAACTATAAAATTTTGATTTCCAGATCACCATAATTCTTATTCAGCTCGGGTTTAGCCTCTTGTTTTTTTTTTTAATTGTGCGTAGATACAAAACTGTTTGGTCAATTTGACAGGGTGTGGCTTTTGGTGCTTAATTGTATATATCAAAATATATCAATCTGACCTTTATATGCCTACCTCTTCAGACTTTTTTTGGCAGCAGTGCTGTCCTTTATCATCATCTGTGATAGGTGTCAAATTTTCTAGTTTGACAGTGTTTCCTTTTGTTGCTCCTTATAAGTTATAAGTCTGCAATTATCATATTGGCAAACTTGTAAAGAGTTTGTTATTATGCTAGTGAACAGTAGTCAAGACTTTTGGAATGGTGAGCAGAGATTATCCCACATTTAAGCCATCTGTTATGTTTGATATTAGTGTAAACTGCAACCATCGTCACTGCAACCATGATCTAAGATGCATTTTTAGCTGTGACAAGAATACATGCAACCATGATCTAAGATGCATTTTAGCTGTGACAAGAATACATGCATGGTAGCGATTAGAAAGAGATGAATATCTTATGTGCTTCAGGATGTCTTGCCCCCTCCTTTCCTTTGTTGAGCAAGAGATTCTTATTGAACTTACCTGTGCCCTAAGACAAGGATGGAGAATTTAGAAAGAGGGGAACGACATAAAGGGCTTAATAAAGTTAGTTATCACAGCATGTGGAAGTTTAATTGTTTATAAAACGGTGGTGTGAGGTAGAGTGGGTAGAAATTAATCTTTGGGCAATAGCTGTTTAGCTTGAGGAGGGACACATCATTTTGCAAACAGAAGCTTTCCTTGTGTTTATGTTTTCCTTATTTCTTTCTTTATTTTCCTTTTGTTCTGATATTCTGGTTTTCTCATGATAATTATTGAGAACACAAGTTATCTTTTATTGTCCTGGTTGGTTTAAATTTAGTTGCGATACGTCATCTTTGCAGATGGACTATATCAATACCTCACACCCAAATTTTATTGGTGGGAGTAAGGCTGTGGAAAACGCAATACAGCAAACAAAGTCTTCTAGGACTATTTCTCTGCCTATGAGACAAAAGGTATTTGTTTGGCTGCTGAAATGGACTAAAATTATTGTTGTTTGTCTACCTAATTTGCTAATTCTAACTGCGGCATATGTTATTTTGGATCTTGCTTGGGTATTTTTCTATTCTTTTGAATAGGATGGTTTAGAGCCTGATAAGGCGCCAACATCAGAGAGGGGTGTTAAATCTCGAGCCATTCTCGCCAGACAAGTGAATGGAGTGATGACTACTGATCAGGCATGTAAATACAATTACTTCTTTCTTTCTAGTTACTAGTATAGGCCTTGCTGCAGCTAAGTTGGTTATACTTGTTTTTTTTTTTAAATATTTTCATTGGTACATCTGTAGGGAGTTCGTCCTGTGGCAGAAGTTGAAAAGGTTGCACCCCCTGGTAATTTACTGTTCAGGATATATTATTATCAGAAAAATAGATGCAAATGTGCATCTGGTTTTTTTGTTTCCTCCCCTTCTTCATAACCCTCCGCTATGTGGGGCTGCAGCAATGAGCGTTCCATTCCATTCATTTCAGGAGTAATATTCTAATCTGTTTTTAACTCGTTATCCTCAGCAAGCACGAGTGTCTCAGGTTGGGGGCTTCCATCAATTTTTGGTGGGAGTGAAAACTCCCGCATTGCCCCAAAAGAAAGCTCAACAGCTAAATTTCGTGGCGAACCTATTCAAAACATGGAAGCACTGGAACACAGCTATTCTATGATCCACTTACGAGAGGTATTTATAGAGCTTCTCTCTTTTAGAATATACATCTGATTATCCAAATCTGAACCTTTTATTATTTTCTCATGATTGAATTTTTTTTCTCCTGTTAGCCTCCAACTATTCTGAGGCCCTCAGAAAGTCATTCAGAACAGGAGGCTATTGAAATTGCAGTCACTAAGTTACTATTGAGATCTTATTATGACATTGTTCGGAAGAATATTGAGGATGCTGTTCCAAAAGCAATTATGCACTTTCTGGTAATAATTAACATTCCTATTACTTCTCATTCACTTGATTTCTTCTCGTTGAGTTCCTTAAATGTCCAAGTCATGATAAATCCACATGTTGAACTTGGTTTTTATCAATTAGACAATTTTGCCGTTGCTGCATGCTCATTTTCACGCTTGGGTTCTGAAAGTTTAAGCTAGGACAGGCATGTTGTATCAAAATTTAACTTCTCTTGGGGGTAAACGGAAGTTTTTAAGGTTTTCTGTACTGTATTCGTGGAATCGTTTGGCCGAAGCGTTTTTAGGTTGGGAAATAAAGGCAGCCTTATTGAGCACATTGATCCTCCAAGCATTGTTGTTTTGTAGTTTTTAACTATTTTGCCTTTTCCTGAATAAATATTGTAGGTAAACCATACAAAGCGCGAGCTGCATAACGTCTTCATTAAAAAGCTTTACAGAGAAAATCTATTCGAGGAGATGTTGCAGGAACCTGAGGAAGTGGCTTCGAAAAGAAAGCAGACTCGAGAGACACTTAGAGCACTACAGCAGGCTTTTAGGGTAGGTTTCTCCCGCTTCTTATTTAGTTTAAACCACTGAAATTTAGGTTAATCAGTTTCGATTATACTTCAATAGTAATAGAATTTTGACTAATATATACTGCATTGGATTTGGGACATGGTTAACAGAAGGGGGTTTCTAGTGCCATATGGCGCGGAGTTATTATGGTGCATGCCATAGTGAAAAATGACGCACGTAAAAAAAATTTCCTAAAATATTTATAATGACAAATAAACACATATTAAGGCCCAGTTTGGCATTGCTGTTGTCAAAAGCTGGGAAAGCTGGGAAAGTTGAGAAAGATGCTTTCCCAAAAAGCAGCAAATTGTAGCTTCTCCAAAAAGCAGCTTTTCCAGCTTTCCCAGCTTTTAAGGAAAGTAGCTTTACATTTACCAAACGCTCTTCTTAAAAAAGCAGTTTTTTCAGCTTTTAAAGAAATCAATTTTGCATTTACCAAACGCTGCTTTTAGGGAAAGCGGGTGGGAAAGTTGGGAAAGCATGTGGGAAAGCAATGCCAAACTGGTCCTAAGTCAAAACTAATTTAAATCCTTTAAATCCTCAAGGTTCTAGATTAAAATTAAACACACAAGTGACATGCACAACAACACACTAAACAAGTCTAAAGTTCCAAACTTCTAATCCATCATTAACTTTAGATGCTAAGATAGAGGGTTAGGATTAAAACACATGATTAAACCCTAAAAAAATGCCCCAGATTTGTATCTGTTAGTATGGCGCCCACCGTGGTGACACCCTTGCGCCTTGGCTGCCTCATGGCGCAGGGGCCTGCGCCATGGCGCACGCCGTTAACAACACTGGA
>CAOJCR011358776.1:0-10031 GCA_948330485.1 Euphorbia neoarborescens | reverse complement strand
TAAACGTGCATCAGTTGGCAAATTGGTAACAGTTCACAAGTTCTTATATGGCATGTTTGGTGGTTGCTGGATAATTTTTACCCTCTAATTCGGTCACTAGTTTTCCTGAGTTATGAGGAAGCTACTATGAATCTATTATATAATGAGGCAGATTTAGAATGGAATAAAGAGTTATTAAGCCTTTTTTATTTTTCTTGAAGAGGTTTGATACATTATATCCCATTTCCCTAAAGAATAGAGAGTATCGTGTTTATTGGTGATTAGAACAACATGGTTTTTTCTCGATAAAGAGTGCTTGTTATACCTTATTACAATAAAATTCTACTGCAACACTCCCTTCCAATTTTGTTGAGAATAATTGGGTTATATTGGGAAGATCTATGTGCCTCCACGAGTTGAAATTTTGCTATAGAAGGTTGGCACGATCCCTTCCAACAGTAGTTAGATTGAGGGAGTGGTATGTGGATGTTGATGAGTTTTGCTCAATTTGTCGTGGAACACAAGAGACGAACTTTCATGCTTTGATTGTTTTCCTAGTAGTTATGGAAATTTGGGGAGAACTTTTCCTAGAGGGGTGGCCGGTAGCTATAACTGATTTACAATCATGGTGGAGTTGGTTACTACATTAGGAAACAAAATTTCAAGAGAAATCCAAGGCTCTTCTTTGGTCCACATGGGCAAGACACAATTTATGAGTTTGGAATGAAAAATTTCAGGTCCCATCTAAAGTTTTCCTGCATGGGTTTGGTTTTCTTCACGAGTGGCAAGCGACGAATTTGTTGAGTAAGCCGGTTATAGCAACTACAAATCAAGAAGGTAGATGACAGACACCTCCTAGTGGTTGGTTTAAATGTAATATTGATGCAAGCTTATTTTAAAGTAGTATGCGTACAGGGCATGGTTGTATCATTCGAGATTCTCATGGGAGGGTAATTGCGGCTAAAGCTTCCTTGTTACATGATGGTGGCAATTCTTTCACTACGGAGCCTATGAGTTGTAGAGAGGCTCTAAATTGGTTGAAGGAGTTACAAATAGATAATGTTACAGTTGAATTGGATGCATTAAATATTGTTAATTATTTGAATAATTATTTAGACGTTAGAGCTCCAATTGGGATGGTATTAAATGATTGTAGGCTATTGATAGGACAATTTTCTAATATTCGAATAAGTTATTTTTATCGTACTGGTAATTATGCAGTTCATATGCTAGCTAGATATGCATAGCGGGACGCGGGACGTGGTATAATATTTGTCCACCTATAATTAGAGTTATAATTACTTTTAATTGATATAAAGAAACTATCAATTTCAGTAAAAAAATTGTGGATAATTCTAAATTTTAGAGACTCCAACAAATTTTCAAAGAAATTTTAAAAATGCAAGGATGCATTTATCATTATAATAATCATAATTTGTAGTAATTTTATGACAACAAGCATTCAAATATTTTGTTTAAATTGAACGTGAAACTAAAATCCTTGGAATCACTCTCCTTTTCAAACTTTTCAGCACCTAGGTATTGTTTTGATTAATTTTTTATGTATATATTTTTAAAGTATGGGTTTATATGGGAAAAAAATTTAAAATGAGGGAATTAAAAGAATAAATCAAATCTTCCCGAATCCATATCAATTTAAAGGTTTACAAAAATGAAGATTTTGAAGGTTCATTCCCATTGTAAAACCTATATGCCATTAAAAAATCTTCAAACAAAATGAGATTTATGAATTTATTTTACCTTATTATCAATTTCCCAAACAAGATTAAAGTTTCAAACTTTACTTTAAAAAATCTAATAAAACATGTGTCTTTTTTACCATTTCTTTTGGCATCATTTCTTGTGACAAGTGATGGGGAAGCCAACGTTTCATAATAAGAAAAGGTACTGAAGGAGTACCAAAAGGGAAAAATCTCGGAATATCCACAATATACATATTTGATTGCAAATATTTAAAAGAAATTGATAAGGAAAATTCAAAGTTACAAGTTCAAAGATCAACAATTAACAACTACTCCCTCTGTTTTTATTTTTATGTTTGACGTTTTAGGGTTTTTAAAAAGTTTTTTTATATTTGACGTTTTATATTTTTCATAATACTTTTGTTAGTTTGTCACATTTTTAATCTCATTAAATATTCGAGAAAAATGAGAATAATCAATAAGAGCACCTTATAATTTAAATTATGCATTGAAAATTAAAGTTTTGATGATAATTAATAAGGGTAGACTAGTAATACACATAACCTATTTAATATTTTCTTGATCTTAGCAAGTTAGTTAAAACGTCAAACATAAAAAAAATGGAAGGAGTAACTACCAATATCAATTTTCTTATTTTCACATATAATTATCAACGTCAAGCCATCATTTACTTAATGTGTTCATACCATTTTGTTTACTTTTTGTTCCCAAAATTTATAGGGGATAATCACCAAAAAAGCCCCTAAACTATATGACTCAGTGCAAAAAAGCTCCTTACCTAATAAATGCACCAAAAAAGCCACTTAAGTATGAAAAATCCACAAAAATGAGGAAAATTAACAGAAACCGTTAAAAAACTAACGATTTCCGTTAAAAAAACTAACACGTTTATACTTAAGGGGATTTTTGGGTATATTTTTCATTAAGGGGCTTTTTTTGTGCATTTATTAGGTAAGGGTTTTTTTGTACTGAGTCATATAGTTCAGGAGCTTTTTTGGTGATTATCCCAATTTATAAATAGCTATCATTAGAAGGATGTAAGCATTCAAGTTTAATAAAAAAAATTTCTCTCTTTCAAAAAGTTTCTCTCTTCCTTTTTGGCACCTAAGCCATTTTGGTATTAGAGCAAAGGTTCCCCAGCTTCCTACGCTCTCATTATTTTTGGAAAAGTTTGATCCTTTGTGTTTCCTTTGTCAGAAATTTTGGCTGCCCCCTAAAAACACAGGTTCTGATCATTTTTTCAAAATTTCAACACTGTAGACGTGCTCGGAAGGGCTGAAAACCTTGTGAATCTAAGTTTCTCGATCAATAGAGGTTTGTAGTGGCCAAAAGAAGGTCGTCGAAAAACCTTGTCGGATTATCGCTGGAAAAACCAGCAGTCACCGGAGTTTCAAGGTTAAAGACGATGACTTCATCGCCACATCAATGCCACGTCATCTCCATTTAACAAATCTGAGTTCTCTACGTGTCACCACCATTGATAATTTTCATTTCTAGTCCCTGTAAGTTTTGAAAATTTCATTTTCATCCTTATACTTTTCAAATTATTCATTTTTATCGAAAAAAAACTTTAAAAATTCGCTCATTAATCCTTCGATATGTCATTGACTCACCATATTTAAAAAAAATACCCTCTTCAAAATTATCATTTTAGTCCCTGTACTTCTAAATTACACTTCCTATTCACCAAATTTTAAACTACCATACCATAAAACACCTTCTGCAATTTCATCATGCCCCCCAGATGTCAAAATCAAAGGAACCTTCAAGAACTTGAAATTGAAGAATTACGACAACAGATCCAAAGGCCGCAGGAACTGGTTGAGACTTAACAAGCTCAATTGAATGAAAGAAGGAATATGAATGCATAATCTAATTCTGGTAGCAGTGAATATTCTTCACTACCTCATTTTTAGATGGAAAGACGACAACGCGAACCTTATTCAATGACTTTAAGGTTGACATTCCTGAATTCGAAGGGAGATTACAACCTGGCAAATTCGTAGATTAGCTACACACAGTGGAAAGAGTTTTCAATCTAAAAAATATTCCAGATGAACAGAAGGTTAAGCTAGTTGCCATCAAATTGAAGAAGCATGCATCCATCTGGTGGAAGAATCTCAAGAAGAAACGCGATCGAGAGGGAAAGAGCAAGATAAAGACTTGGGAGAAGATGCGTAAGCAACTCACAAGTAAATTTTTATCATTAAATTATGCTCAAGACAATTACATGCAGCTTCATAAACTCCGACAACAAGAAACGACCATGGAGGAATACACTAGAGAGTTTGAGCTATTGTTGATGAAATGTGAACTAGAAGAAAATGACGATCAAAAGATAGTTCGTAATATTGGAGGTCTAAACACAGAGATTAGTTATCTGGTTCAGTTACAACAATGCTTAACCTTAGATAATGTAATTTGACTCGCCCTCCAAATAGAAAAGTAATTACTAAAGAAACCTCAATTTCAACCTTCTTCCTAAAAAAATCCTTTATACACCAAAAATCCACAAATCACCCTACCAAACCCCATCAGTAAAGCCCAAACTAAATCCACCACTACCACCAATAATACCTAACCTTCTACCCAATCCAAAACAGCTATAAAATGTTTCAGGTGTAAAGGTTTTGACACATATCCTCTGATTATCCAAATCAGAGAGTTGTCACCATTATTGAAGGAGATGCTTACGAGGAATCTGAAGAAGAATAAGATGCTACACAAGCTGTGTATGATGAAGAACATATGCGGACAGATCATGGTGAACTGTTAGTTGTCAGGAGAAGCCTTCACACAGAACCGGTGAAAAATGAGTCTTGGCTGAGACACAACATTTTCCATACCCGATGTACCATTTATAGAAAAGTTTGTGATGTCATCATTGACAGTGGATGTTGTGAGAACATAGTGTCAAACTACATGGTTGGGAAACTGAAGCTTCCAACCCAAACTTAAGGTTTCCAAACAATGCCTTGTACCATTTCTATAGGCCCAAAATATCTGGATGACGTCTTATATGATGTCATCCCTATAGAAGCTTGCCACCTCTTACTTGTAAGACCATGGTAGTATGACCAATTTGCACAACACGATGGTTATACCAACACATATTCATTCACCAAGGATGGAGCTAAAGTCAAATTAGTTCCATTACTCCCTTCGGAATCCAATCAGGGCGAAAAGAATCCACACCGATAGTATCTTTTTCCACCAAGAGGGATTTCAAAATGCTTAAAGGCGAGGTATGTAATATGTGCTTCATACTATTAGTTGAACAGAATTATGGAACTAACCTATCAGTATAAATTAAAGAGATACTTTTGAAGTTCCTGGATGTTGTTCCGAAAGTAATTCCTCAAGGATTACCGCCTATTCATGACATTCAACACGCTATAGACTTGATTTTAGGAGCCATCATTCGTAACAAGCTTGCATACTGATGAACCCCCAAGAACATGCAAAAGTACAAAACTAGTTGAAGGCTTATTGAAGAAACTAATTCAGGAAAGTGTCAGTCCTTGTGCTGTTCTTGTCATACTAGTCCCTAAGAAGGATGGTACATGGAGAATGTGCATTGATAGCAAAGCCATGAACAAAAAAACCATCAAGTATCGATTTCCAATCCTATGACTTGATGATATGCTCGATCAGTTACATGGTTTCAGTATCTTTTCAAAACTTGATCTCCACAGTGGATAATATCATTTAAGAATTCGCTTAGGAGATGAATGGAAGACTGCTTTCAAGACTCGAGATGGTCTGTATGAATGGAAAATCATGCCTTTCGGATTATCCAATACTACTAGCACTTTTATACGCCTTATGAATCAGGTATTATGACCTTTCAATGGAAAATTTTTATTTGTTTACTTTGACGACATCTTGATTTATAGTAAGAGCAAAGAGGAGCACTTAGATCATCTACAGAAGGTATTAGAAGTCCTTCAAGAACCAAAGCTTTACGTTAATTTGGATAAATGCACTTTCATGACCAATGAGGTTGTATTTCTTGGGTATATTGTTAGTGCTAAGGGCATCCAAGTGGATTCTAGCAAGATTGAAGCAATCAACAATTGGCCTATTCCACATTCAATATCTATGATGTTAGAAGTTTTCATGGATTAGCTTCTTTTATAGCAGGTTTATCAATAATTTTAGTACCATTATAGCTCCACTCACCAATTGCATGAAAGGAGATCATTTTCATTGGTCTCAGGAAGCACAAAAAAGTTGTGATGTATTGAAGCAACACCTTACTTCTGCTCTAGTATTAGCACTTCCTAATTTCGATCAAGTGTTGAAGTCAATGTGATGCTTCTAATATTGGAATTGGTACAGTTCTCAATCAAGAAGGTCGGCCAATAGCTTTTTTAGTGAAAAGCTTAATGAAGCCAAGTTGAAGCATTCACCTATGACAAAGAATTTTATGCCATTGTACGAGCTTTACAACATTGGAGTCATTATTTGATTCCAAAAGAGTTCATTCTCTACTCTGATCATAAAGGACTCAAATATTTGAATTCTCAACAAAGGATCAGTCATAGAAATGTCACTTGGGTTGAATTCTTACAGGCATATCCCTTATTGATAAAACATAAGTAAGGAAAGCAGAACTTTGTTGCTAATGCACTTAGCCGCCTCCATGCTTTACTATCGACTTTACAATCAAAAGTAATTGGCTTTGAATTCATTAAGGAGTTATATCCAGATGATCCTGATTTTGGCAACATTTGGAGATCAACAGAGGCTATCATTAAAATACGGGTTTCTATTCAAAGGCAATAACTTGTGTATCCCGTATTCTTCTTTGAGAGGAGCCATTGTTCGGGAGACACATAATAGAGGACTAGCAGGACACTTCAGACGTGACAAGATAGTTTTACTCATCAAGGAAAATTTCTACTGGCAAAAAATTGAAAGATATGTTGTTTGTCACATCTAACAATGCCGAATTTGTCATCTTACTAAAGTAAAAGGATAAAATATCGGGTTATATTTACCTTTTCCAGTACCAACTGCACCCTAGGAAGATGTCAGTATGGATTTTTTTCCTACGACTACCTCAAACACAAAGACAAAAGGATTCCATCATGGTAGTTATACATAAATTTTCTAAAATGGCACACTTGGCACACCTCATACCTTGCCAGAAGACTGATGTTGTTGTCCATATAGCTGCTTTGTATTTTCAAGAGATTGTATGACTTCATGGAATTCCCAAAACCATCACCTCAGACCGAGATGTCAAATTCTTGAGCCATTTTTGGAGGACTTTGTGAAGAAAAATGGGTACTGAGTTACAGTTTAGCAGTGCTAGTCATCCTCAAGTGGATTGCCAAACTGTGGCGATTAACCGACTGCTAGGAAACTTGCTACAAAGTTTCACTGGTAAGAATCTTTGCCAGTGGGACCAAATTCTAGCTCAGGTGGAGTTTGCCTATAATAACTCCAAGAATCAATCAACCGGGATGTGTCCTTTTCAAGTCGTATATGGTGCCCGACCTCTCAGTTCATTGGACTTGATTTCTTGTTCTCTCAAAAGTCATTTTAGTGCTGATCTTGATCACTGAACCAAGGAGATTAAGAAGCTCCAAGAGCAAGTTCGAGAAATAATTGAGAAGCAGAATCTAAAGTACAAAGCTCAACGAGATAAACATCGAAAGCAACAAGAATTCAAAGAAGGAGACCTGGTATGGATTCACCTAAGGAGAGAAAGATTTCCAAAGCTACCTAATACCAAATTATCTCCAAGAGCTGATGTACCATTTTGAATAGTTCAAAAGTACCATTTCGAATAGTTCAAAAGATCAACGATAATGCTTACGAGATTGAACTACCAGAATCTTATAGAGTGTCAGCCATATTCAATGTTGTTGATCTTTCACCATACTATTAAGAAGATGTTTAGACTCAAGGATGAGTCCTTTCCAACCCAAGGAGAATGATATGGAAATTTCAAAATTTCAAGTTCAAAGATTAACAATTAACAACTAACTACCAATCTCAATTTTCTTATTTTCACATATAATTATCAAAGTCAAGTCATCATTTACCTAATGTGTTCATACCATTTTGTGATACGGATTGGGTTGAGAGAAAGAAGGGTGAAGGTTTTAACCTTAAACCAACAAAGAATTTAGAAGAGTTGAATCCACAACTCACACAAAGGAATCCACCTTTGAACACAATGAAAACCTTGAAACCTTGGCGGTTGTTGATAAATTGGATTGATCTAAGTTGTTTTACAAAGAAGAGGGGTTGCCTTTTATACTTTGCAAACCCTAATCCCACATACAAGCAAACATTAATGTAGATAAGACAAGAGTAATGATGAAACACAAAAAGTAGCACGAAAGTGGGAAAAGTAGACTGCTCCTAGGGATTACAAAAGTTAGGTTGCAGAAAAGGTGGTAGTTGGGAATGTCAGCAAAGTTGGTTGACTCTAACGTCATTCGGGGTTTTGTCATTCAGCCAAGTGCCTGATAGTCGAGGCATCTACGTCCGATGGTTGGGGCATCTGGTTATTTCATCTGCCCGGATGTGGGTTCAGTTCGGTACCCGGATGTTCATCCGACAGTTTGATGTCCTCATAATTCCCTCCCTCTTCAAAATTTAGCCCCAAATTGTTAGGTGGATAGGGGAGTGGTTCATCCGCCTTGTAGGGACTTAAGTCTTTAATGTTGAAGAAGGCTGACATCTTTCCCAACCAGGATGACAGTTCAAGGGAGTAGGCATTAGGGTCAAGTTTCCTCTTGACTTTATATGGGCCGTACTTTCGGGGTCTCAGTTTACTGTTGGTGGCATTAGCGAGCCTGTCTTTACTTAGATACACCATCACTTTATCTCCAACTTTCAATTGCAACTCCCGTCTGCATTCATCTACCCTTGCTTTAACTTTAGTTTGTTCTGCTCAAGTCGGGTTCGAACATCTGCGTGCATCCCTTGAACCTGCTGGGCAAGTCTCTCGACTGGTATATTTGGTTTCTGGACTCGGACATGCGCCAAATCTAGAGTGTGATTCGATTCTCGGGTGTACACTATACTGAAGGGACTTCTGCCGATCACTGAATGTACTACCCCATTGTATGCGAATTCAGCTTAGGCCACTACAAAATCCCAAGTTTTGGGTTTTTCCCAGCATATGCTCCGCAGTAGATTCCCCAAGGTTTGGTTGGATGCCTCAGTCTGGCCATTAATCTGTGGATGGGCGGTTATACTGAACTTCATGGTGGAGTTGAACAAAGCCCAAAGAGTCTTCCAGAAGTGACTCAGGAATTTAGTGTCCCGGTCTGACACTATGCTCTTTGGTATGCCATGCAACCGTACTATCTCCCAAAAAAACAACTTAGCGATGGAGGAGGCATCATTGGTCCTGTAGCAAGGGAGAAAATAGGCTATCTTAGAGAACCTGTCCACTACCACAAAGATAGAATCCATACCTCGCTGAGTCCTTGGTAATCCCAGGATGAAGTCCATAGATAGGTCCTCCCATATAGAGTTTGGTACAGGTAGGGGCTGGTGGAGTCCGGTGCTTTGAGCTAGTCCCTTTGTAGTCTGGCAGACATAACAGCGTTCCACAACATTCGTCACATCCCACCGTATCTTAGGCCAAAAATACCGGGTATTGACTGCTTTATACGTCTTGTCCCTGCCAAAGTGCCCGGATAAACTCCCTCCATATAACTCCTAGATCATCCTCTCCCAAATGTAAGTGCTCGGTAGACATAGCTGATTCCCCTTCATCAAGTAGCCATCCATCACATGATAATCTCCCTTATTTCTCTCGTTTTGACAGGCATGCCAAATATCCCCGAAGTTTGGATCCTTCTCATAGTTAGCTCTAACATGCTCAAAGGTGTCTACCACTAGCGATACAGTCTTCAATAAATTCACACGCCAGCTTAAAGCATCCGCCACCTTGTACTGGGATCCGGATTTATGGACAAGTTGGTGAGGGAACTTGTCAATGAAAGAAACACATCTGGCATGCATGGGGTTTCGGATCTGCTTCTGGCTTCCCAAATACTTCATTGCCTGGTGGTCAATATAAAGCACAAAATCTTTCCCGATCAGATAGTGCTCCCATGTCTTCAAGTCTCGGACCACCGCATAAAATTCTTTGTCACAGGTCGCCCATTTCAGTCGGGCTTTACTGAGCTTTTCACTAAAATAGGCAATGAGCCTTTTCTCCTGCATCAGCACTCCCCCAATTCCTACACCACTTGCATCACACTCCACTTCAAACAGTTTACTGAAGTCAGGGTAGGCTAGAACTGGTGCAGTACTCAGCTTCTCCTTGATTAGGGCAAAACTAGCCTCTTGTTT
>CAOJCR011358741.1:0-11819 GCA_948330485.1 Euphorbia neoarborescens | reverse complement strand
GGTTGATTATGAGGTAATCAAGGATATGGGTAGATGTGGACCCCACATGGTACTGGATAGATCCACACAGGAAGCACTACATGGTGAAGTCGTCATTGTTGTGTTTCTTGGGTAGGGCTTGTTTATCCTTAGAGCTGAGAGCATTTCATCACTGCATGAAATCTCGTACACTTTGATATACACCTAACGTATCTATAACAGGATGCAAATACAAGTATGATTGGGTGTGCCAGTGAACATGCGAGTGATGGTTATGTGTCGATGGAATTACCACTCAGTTACGACTGAGATGATATCACCGGCCACTTGATGGATTAGAACTGAGAGTGTGCGGCCGCACCTGAATGAGTTAGGTACTCATTCGCCTCAAGAGTCTAATCTTGATCAAGGAAGATTTAGTAGTGTGGGATAATAGTTCCATGCCTCTTACTATACACATATCTCTCGATGATTAGTTGGTAAAGGATAACACAAGTTAACAGCTACTGGGACGGTTAATCTTGACTTGAGATACTGCTAACTGTCTTAATTAGGGGCTATTGTGTGTTTATTAGAACCCACTAATAGTCTGCAGGATTGAGTCCTGCTGCCAACATAAAGACAGTCCCACAAGGATCTTGCGCAAAGGATACTGGCTGTGAATAATCTGATCCGTATAGCCTGATCGGTATTAATTAAATAAATATAGATTGAAGAAACCATATTTGATTTAATTAATAGTTAATTAAATCTAAATTATTTAATTAGTAGTTTCACATGTGGTAATTAATTAAGAGACAATTAATTAAATTACACATGGGGAATACTTTAATTAAATAAACTACATAAAGTTTTAATTAAATTAATTTATTATGAATGGTATTTATTTAGTTATATGTGCAATTAGAATTAATTGAATTTTGTATAAATTCAATTATGTAGTTGACATATTTTAATTAAATAAATTCATAGTTTAAATTAATTGATTAATTTACCGAATCGGTAAAATTGGGTAATTAAAATATAATGTATGGATTTAATTTAAATTGAAGCAGAATCATTATTTTGGTTCGGTGAATTATATTGGACCGAACAAAATAATTGGACTGCAGGAAAGGCCCATCTGCGTTTTTACTAACATAGGATTATGGTTTCCACAGTCGAGCTATATAAGGGTATTTAATTGAGTTAGAAACCTAGCCCCCTTAGATAGCAAATCTCGCAAATAGAGAAGAGAGTAAGAGGAAAATTCTTTTGGCTTTCGGTTCTTCTGCTTCAGTTCATCGATCGGGAAGGACTCCGCTAGCAAGGATTCACGAGGCCCAGAGTATCTGCGCATTACTCTGTGGACGGGTTGAAACAGATCCAACGGATCTCAATTCAAGGTAAACCTTATCCCTTCCAGTAGGTTTCAGGAATCCTATGTAGTTTCATTTAATAAATTGGAAGTTTATTCTAACGGAATTGACCAAACGATCTCCTAGGGATCGGCTCCGAAAATTTTAAAAGGCTTTTGCTGCGCCGATTAGGTTTCTGGGCCTTGCTCCCGGTCCGCAACATTGGTATCAGAGCCTTGGTTATGGTTTGATTCCGTCAAAATAGATTTAAATTTATTGTTTTAAAATTGTTTCTGAATTGATTATTGAAATCCGGAATTGATATTGATGGATTGTGAATTGTTAATTTCAAATCGGAAAATTGATTGCTGGATTTGGTATAGTTAATTGGTAAACTAGGGTTCCGATGCTCTAATTGGGGTTTTAATATTTTTCCCAATTTCTAGGGTTTATGGCTTTAATTTGGCATGCTAGTTAATTTTAATTGTTAATTATTTTATTTTTGGTGTGCTGAATTTTTACTGTTTGATTTTATTTAATTAAAAAAATTATAGTATGAAAATCGAGCGCTGCCGCAAATTGTTACCAGTGTCATCAAATCCGATTTCACAGCAGGTAAAAAATAAATGGTATCACCAGCAAATTGTAAAATAGAAATACTTGAATTTAAATCATCAAATTATAATCCAGTCATCAAACAAACAGCACTCGCTTTATCTATCAATTGTTTTAAACCCTCAATAGCCATAACAAACAAGAATGGTTAAATGGGATCTCTTGTGTAACCCCTTTCTTCATATAAATCAATATAGAAGGGCAACCATTCACTGCTACAAATGTAGATGAATTTCTCCTAAGACTACCCATCAAACTAATCCAAATGAATTTCTTTTAGCAACTATGTCCAAATAGACCCACGACACACAATCATAAGCTTTCTTGAAATCCAATTTAAGAGCCCATATCGGCCTACAACTTCTTTTAATTTTATGAACAATTTCAGAAGTAATAAATGAGCATTTATGAGTATTCTGGCCCTTAAAAAATACAAAATAACAGTTTGAAATAATATTGGCAAGCACAGATTGAAGACGTTTAGCCAATATCTTAGACAAAATTTTATACATACCATTAATTAAAGAAATGAGTCTATACTGTTCAAGTTTCCTAGATACATGAACCTTAGCAATCAAAACCGCAAAGGATGTATTGAGTGAATCAGGAAAAACCCCAGACTGATAAAGCTTTGTAAATATTTCAAAAACTCCTCTTTTAGAACTGACCATGCCCTTCTGTAAAAGTAAAAATTAAAACCTTCTGGGTTTGGTGCTTTGTTTTTCCCATAGGATTTGACAGAACACCACACTTCCCTCCTCAGTAAAAGGGGCAATTAGTGACTCATTCTCAACAAAAGAAATAGTGAAAAATATCAAACCATCAAGAGAAAAAGACACACAGGTTGGCCTTAAATAGATGCTCTTCTAGCAATGCAAGACCAGTGGTAGGACTAGAGGGAGTATTCAAAGTCACTATCCTGTTATGCCGATATCTGGTCAATGTTGTTCTATGAAAGAATGCCATGGTATTATCCCTAAGAAAAGTCTATTTCACCCTAGATTTCTGGTGACTAATGGAATCCCAGTTCTTCCTCTTAGAACACAATTAGGCTTTCAGATTAGATAGGACAAACTTATTTTCATCAGTTAATGGACAACTACTAGAATCAGAAGTTAAATCCAGGATCTGGCTTTCAAGATGTACAGTGTTAGATTTCACATTCCTAAGCACCCTCAAATTCTAATTTCTAATGAGACCCCTAAGCATCTTTAATTTCCCAGGTAGGCCCAAAATAGACTGAGATAAGCATACTTAATCCATGAATCCCTAACAAAATGCAAAAGTCTATCATCATCTCATCAACCATTAAAGGATTTAAAAGGTTTTGGACCCCCTATCTGGCAGACTCAATTTGAACAAAATCGAAAAATGATCTGATGAAGTTTTATCAATAAGAAAGGCCAACTATCAATAATCCCCGACTTCACTAATACCCTATCAATCCTAGAATACACAGAAACATTATGCCATATATATAGTTCACCAATAAGTGGAATATCATGCAATTATGCATTATTTACAAATCCCCAACACTAGTAGAAAAATGACCTTCCGTGATTCTCAGAATAGTATCACTGAAGCCTTTAATGACACATCAGATGTGTTGCAGAAGGTCGATCTTTGTGATACTAAATATGAACTAGCGCGGATAGTATCAGAGATTATTGACACTACAGTATCAGTATATTTTATGATACCGTATTAACATCATAACTATTTATGATACAATAAGTATCAGTGTTTTTTGTGATAGAAATTGTATCAGTGTTTTTTGTGATATAAAAGGTATCAGTGTTTTGTGATACAATAGCTATCAGTATTTTGTCAATACACAATGGGTATCATTGCTTTTGCGATACAATAATTATCAATGATCTATGTAATTCAATAGCTGGTACTTTTTTGTTATTCAATAGATATCATTTATTTCGTTATAAATAAATCTCATTCTAAAACCAAACATCTTATATATAAGCAATAATTATTTTAAAAAACAGCAAACATACATATAGTATTTTATGTATATAAACAAACATAAAACATCCTCAAATCTACGATCAAATTGATACAAACAAAGACACAGACACATCTATAAAGCTATCTGCATATTCTTGAAGTCTTCGTATCTTTCTTTAGACCAACTCACTGCAAACAATAATAAGTAAATACAGTAAATACACATTCAAATGTAGATAAATTGTACAACTACTGTAGTAAGATTCTATAGTACAATAGGAAAAAGTTAGAATACACAGTATTGACCTAGGAAATTCAATGAGCAAATAAATAAAGTGGCCTTTCATGATTTTTCAATGGATATAAAGTTGAGGTGGATTATTATATACTAGAAGGGAGGTTGATCTTTCCAATTAGGTATATCATATGTGGCAATGTAAATAAATGGGATACTACAGAATGTTGATAGCAATATGAGGATTAAGAATTGAAGATACTAGCCTATCTAGAGATGTTTCCAAATTAAACTATAACATATTTCAATGTCAATAGAGGTTGATCATGCCAATTGATGATATTTCATGTGTGAACTATACTTGAAGATGGGTGTGATCATTCACAATGATACAAAACATATAAATAGACAGTTTATCCAGAAAAAGGATTCCATATATAACATATTAAGAAAGGAACAACTATGTCACAAATTGTGCAAAATACTATTATTTAACATTTAAACTGAAAACCTTTTCCAGTACATGTCCTTCATTGTCTAACATATTGTAAAAAGATAAGCTTGTTTACATTTCTTAGTCATTCATATCTTTTGAATGCCTTCACACATTGAGAGAGATATAAATAAAAGCTTGCTTATGTTTCTTATTCATTCTCAACTTTTGGATGCCTTAACATATCTAGATATGTAAACAACAATTTCAACAATGAAAAAACAAAACTGCATACCTTAGAATAAAGGAACCTATTGGAACTAGTTACTATATTAAGATTTGTATAATGCAATGGGCCGAGATATCTACTATTCTGCTCCGAGATTAATAATTAAACCATTATTCCCAACCAATTCTTTTCTAAAACTATCATTTTGTAGATACACTCTCCAGATATCAATTATAAAGATCAAACTGAGCATGCACCACATGATGAAAATATGCACAGAGAAAAGGACATAGATAACCCTCATTGATTAAAAAAAAGCATATGGTCTAAAAGAAAATTCAAAGGGCTCTTGTTTTTAACCATAATTTCAAATAAAATAGTAAACTACCTTTGTACAAGAAAATGTCAAATAAATAATCCAAAGAAGGTCATCTACGGAAAGTTCAGAACTTTAAAATAGATGTTTAGATACATATTCTTCCGGCAATGCATAACAGCCGGACTCTTCCCTGACAAGTGAAGCATGCAACTTACAGTAAGAGTCCAGATTAGGAATTAAGTACAAATGCTCGCAATCAATTATTACAAATGATGAATGTTACAGAAAATAGAAAGAGGAAACTCTTTATAATGGGGTGTTTGTGTGTGTGTATCCAAAGATCAATGAAATAAGTAATGTTCACATAAAAAAACATGGAAAATTATAGAAGAGATATGGGCTACAAAACAAAGCTTTGAGAGTTAATTCCACCACTGAAGTTACATAATGTTATTTGTATTAAATAAATTGTGAAATACTAATCCATTGTCCTTCAATATCCATATTCTATCTGAAGTAAGTTTGACATTAATGCATTCCCCCCTAATTGACAGCAGTAGCAGAAAGTAAATACTTACATGTTATATGTTATCTTGAACAAAAGAAAGATTTACCCAAAAAAATTCTTGAACAAAAGAAAGAAGAAAAATATAGGAAAGTAATGAGCAACCTCCTCTAGAGAAATATTCTGCATAGCAAACTTCGTTGAAAAATTTATCTTTTTTACTGAACACTGGAGCCCAAAAACAAAGATCGTCTCTATGCTAACTTCCTTAACAGTCACACAATGAAACTAGTTAGTCCTAGCACAAAATATTGAACTAAAATTAACAAAAGGACAACAAGATAAGGTGTATCTAGCATTATAATTGATAGAGATATTTGACTTTGAACTGGGTAGCTTAAGGTGTATATCTGTTATTATTCACAATTTGGATGGCTTCTTCAAATCTATCAGCCTAAAGGTTCAAAAGGAGCATAACAACAGATTCATTAAGTCATCGTCACAACAGATTAGATCAGAGGTAGTGACAATGGGAAAATAAAGTAAGCCACTAACCTGTATGTATAAGAGGAATAGGCAGAGTTCATACTGCTCGTGCGTGCTCTAAAAACAAATCAAGCTGGGAACCATCTCTCTTGTAATAAAAATGATAATCATCCATGTTTTGGACACAAAAGGAAAGGGAGCAATTAGCAAAGTAACTTACCTCTTTCACCACAAAACGACCATTTTTGTCTGGATATATAAAAGAAAACGATGTCTTTACTTCTCTCCTAAGTTTTAGAGCCACCTCTTGACCTGTGTGAAAGAGGTTGGAATAACTTTAAGAAAGCCCAAAAACACCTAAAAAGACAGTAAACATCAATTAAGATATTCAAAACACGGCACCAATGGATACCTGAACAGCCAGTCATGGAAGCAAAAGTGGAGATAAAACCCTCTTCATATCTCTATGAACCTCGTACTTGTCATAGTAAATAGGAGCATGCATCACCTCTATCACTTGCTCCACGGCACCTGTCACCAAGGGTCCTATTCCGTTGTCGGAATTAGGGTTATATTGCGGGGAGCGCAATCTCAACGGTAAGGTATGTAGGTTATAGATCGGGAAGAAGTGTATCTGGTATATGGAAGAAATCAAATGGAGTGGGTAGAGGTGGGTGCATGCATACGAATCACAAAATCACATAATCATAAAAACCAGAACCATGTTAGCTTTGTAAACAAATTAAAGAACACACCACGAATCACAGAAACTAGAATCAAATAGAAAATTAAATGAAAAATAAAGAACAAATAAAGAATCATAGAAAGCGGATCAAAACCTAGGTATCAATCTATAAAACCTAAATTATAGCACATCTAGGGATGGTAACAACGGTAGAATGACCATAGTAACAAGGTAGAATGGCGAAGGCAAAGTGACCGTCAGCGGTGACGAAGGAAGAGAGGGAGAAGGGAGATCGAAAAAGAAAAGGGTTTTGTGAAATAAAAAGGCTTTCCCTCTCTTTTTTTCTATTGACAAACTGTTTCCCCAAAAAAAAATTAATGAAACTTTTTATATTATTTTAATAATTAAAATTTTTTATTTAAACTAATTTAATTATTTTTTTTATATTATTGTATCAATATTCTATGATACTTTTACATAAGTGTCAGAATTTTTGTAATACCTCTCTTAGAATTAGTATCAGTACAATTTACTAATACCCTAACATCAGTGATCTCTGATACATACATGTTGAAGTGAATTTAGTCTCTAATAACTGATACTATTTTCACTGGTATCACCAATTTAGTATCACTAAAGGTCATTTTTCTACTAGTGCAAAGGGATTCAATAACCCCTGAATCAATACCACTGGAATGCTCATAAAGGAACATGCATTTGTTAAAATCCCCACAAAGAATTAAATTACTTAGAGAAGAAATAACAAGTAAAATTTCTGGCCACATGACCATATGTTCCTCCCATTTATTAGAGGCATAAACAACAAGAATAAAAATATCCAATTCCTAATTCACACAATGTAGAATTATCCATCTATTCGATATACAACACGCAGAACAATTCAAAAGCACCAAACTCCACATAACAACAATTCCCCCAGAAGCCCCATTTGATGGCACCAACACAAGCTTAAAATCGAAGTGACCCTAAAATCTTTGTAATAACATATCATTAACCACATCCACTTTTGACTAAACCAAAGTAATGAAAAACAATAAAAAATTATTCACTAAATTTCTAACAAAACCTTGCTTTTGAGGATTTTTAATCCCCCCATACAACACCAGCATAAAGAATAAAACATAAAAGAACGATTGAACCTGGTCCATCTAACATATTTAAGCATCCGATATCAACTATTGGATTCTATCCAAAATTGCCAATTTTCTAACTCTTTGAATACTCTTAAAGATTTACCAACCTCTTAAGTGGCTTTGAATTCATCTGTGGAACTTGGATATTGGTTTAAAAACATGTTTTTATATCTAATATTCGGATGTGAATTAAAATCCAAACTAATAATTACTGCTGACCCCAATTAACTATTAACTGCTACATTTTTTCCTTTAATTTTTTGTTTTGAACTCTTCTCTGTATTGACAACCACCATCCACAGCTCATCTACTGATCGTAATGAAATAACCCCATCCTGATGATGACTGATAGATCCTTGTTTCCTACAAAACACACCTACTGTACCTCTATAGCTTAACATCAGTTGCTGTAATTCCTCTACTGATAGTTGCGATGTAGTCCTACCATTCTACTTCTAACATTGCCTTGCTTCCTGAAAAATGGATCTGCTTCACCTCTATAATTTGAACCTAGTACCATACAAACAAGACCAGCATCTCTTTTGCAAAACCTTAACTGCCTGTCGACAACTAACTCTGCACTTTAGTGGTCTGGTAATTATTTTAAATTCGGATTACCATCAGCTTGTGAGAAATTATTGGTCCCTTTAAAATTGGAGAACACATCGATTCTGTTTCACTACCACCTAAACTGAAAAGAACAACAAAACTGTTGAAAACAGCCACACTAAAGAAAGCATCATCCTCCCCCACTCTAAAATCCACTAATTCTCTAGTAATAACCAAACTGAACTTATCTGTGATTTTTTCCAATGCCATACTAATCAAGCAAGGCCATAACACTAACCTATTGCAATCGGCAAACTCTTCTTGAACATATCTAAAATCACCAATTTTTTAAGTAATTGAATTGATAACTTTAACATTGTAAAACCAAACTGGAAGACCATATATTTTAAGCTATATAAGTCGACAGCCCAATGGATTTCATCTTTCTATCAGTAAAATCTCACTCACCACATCTTGTAAGTGTAGCCAATAATTACAACAAAATGTAGATAAGACATCCCTCGAGTCAAACAAGACCAGAATTTGATTCCCACCTGATAATGAGCATGAGTTAAACCCGTCGGAGTCACACTTTAGGGATGCTATTTCGATTGCCTACAAGATGAATAAAAAGTGATCGGAGCTGGGTTGCCTAGATTATTCCACTCCGATGTTTAAGTCAGTAACTTGGAGAGAAAGTTTTTAATAATATATCTTAAAGTAGAGATAAGTTCTGATACCTCATTTGTTATTGGTTGTGCTGGTTATATCATGGCAATAGGTTCCACGTGTCTTATCCTTGTTAGTTGGCAGGTGATTTAGCCCCTTTTAGCCTTGTCCCTTGTCACTCCGAGGAATGAGTGCTTTTAACCTTCTGATAGAGCAACCTTTTGTCCTTATTATCTTGTTGAGCCGTATTCTGTCTATGTAGAATTAATTACTACATTAAATGTGGTAGGTCTTCTTTGGGGCAGGAGCATCTCCCTTATTGGTGACGCCTCTTTTAGGGCGGAAGCATCTCTGGGGGGCGCTTGACCATAGGACCCTTGTTGGCGGTGGTTCTCCTTATTCTACACATGTGTATGCTATACACGTGCAAGTGTATACGGGTTATCATGAGTCCCCCCTCAAATTATGGAAATTCTTAAGGATTTTAGTTGTGCAGCGCAACATATGTCAGCCCGAGATTGATGGGTCCCCTTCTCTTTATCTGCATTATGCCTATACTAACTAAGCCAATCTCTGGGGGCCACGTGTTCTCTAACTAAGTGACGGTTGGAGATCCGATTGAAAAATGGCACGCAATGATGATGGGCCTCTTACATCAGTTGCCAGCCGATATGTGTCTAGTGGTTTTTGAATTTCAAACTTTGCTGCTAACTATTCTGTACAATCCCTATGAATAGGGTGGCCTTTTTACATGATGTTCTTTCTAATTTACTTCATTTCTCCAAGGGATTTCATGCTAAACGAATTCCTATTCAACTTTCTAAAGTCCTCCAGTTTCCTTCGAGCACACCTCCAATTGGTACGCTTCCCTCTTTTACGACAACGGTTCCCTCGTCAGCTTAAAAGGGGGGTACAAAGAGATCAGTTCTTCATAAAAGCTTGGGGATCCCGGCCCTCGATAATATTGATTTCTTTCAATAGTGATGAGGAGATGGACAGATCTATGACATTGATGCACAATAAGGCTAGTTGGCGTTGTGGGCCCAAGAACCTTGGTGGAGTCAAAGTGTCTCGGGAAGGTGTCGAGCAACCTTCAGGGGCTATTAGAATGTCGATTCCCACTATGGCAGAGCTCACTAGATCAGGAGAGAAGATCTTGTAAAAGCATTCAAGGCTTGACGAGGTCCCTATCCCTCCAAATGATTGTACCCCTGAGTCCACAGAAGAGGACTATGTTTCTGACCCCAGGCCATTGGCGAAGAAATCTTGCCTGAACGAGGTAACTGTAAGGCCCTTTCTTGATGTTATTTGACAGGGTAGGGATTTGTAATTTAATGTTTGGTTTTATGCTTTTTCATAGGGAGAAATAGACGTCGCTGGAACCCAATCTTGTCTGTTCCTAGTGGATGAGGGTCCTGAGGCTCCTACGGTGGAAGCTGACCTATTGGTGAAAAAGGCTGAGGGTGCTGAACTGAGGTTACCGACTCTCAAAATACCCAAGGACCCAACTGCGATGGTTTTCGTTCCTACTAAGAAGGAAGAGGCAACTGAAGCTAAGCCTACGATTGTGGGTGATTCAGAGGGCCCACAAGGGGTGGCCGAGGCAGCCGTTGTTCATGCTGAGGGGAAAGAAAGAGCCGATACGGAACTGATACCCTCTGCTGATCCCAGGCTATTCCTTTGTCTTCTTCGGTAGTGCCCCCTATTTCTCAGCCGCCAGGGCCAGATCCTTCCACAGAGTGGGTCACCCGAGAGCGGGTGGAAAGATAAGCTCCCTTTTGACATTCTCCACGAGCACTTCTGCCATCGGGACAACACTAGTCTTTCTCGCCGCTCTAATATTGGAATGATGAATCGAGGTTTTTGCTAGATAGCGAAGGTAAAGGCCGCAGGTACTTAGATTGTCTTCTTGATTTTGCTTGCAAATTTTTATTTCTCATGGCAATCGTATATGCTTTCTACAGGGGGTGAACTATTTGTTGCATGTTTCCTTTTGTACCATGGAGGACTACCCACGTTTGGCGGCCTTAGAGGGGAAATTGGAATGGGTGAAGAAGGAGCTTTCTGTTGCCCTGGGGCATTTGAGGGAGAAGGAGAGTTATAAGGTCGATTTGTCCGTGGAGCGATCTAGGATGGATATGGCCATACAAGCACATGAAGTCACAATACAGGTGAGGGATGAGGTGCTATGCTGTTTTGCTAAGGTAAGCCAACCCTCAGAATGGGTCAGGAAGGCGGTCTTGGAGGGCCGTGAGCAGGAGGTTTGTATATTGGATGAACGTTCGTAGCATCTGAATGAGGTGGATCAGATGTGGAGGCTATTAGAGGACCGGGAGATGGAATTGGTCATTTATTGGTGGGAGGAGGAGGCCGAAAAGGCCAAGGAAGGAGCTATCATTGCTCTTGCCTAATTGGCTAAAGAATGGGATACTCCAAGGGATGAGTAAGATCACTGGGTTACACACCTTACCGCTTTTATAGGCAGTGTTATATTAACACGGCTATATTAAGAATGAGGGAAGAGTTGGTGTATACAGAAGTTCCCCTTCCTTAAGTGAGCGAAGTGATTCTAGGAGAAGCAGAATTTTAAAATGCGTGAGGCAGATTCTGCATACAAAAGGAGTCAAATCCTCATGATCATTGGGTGAAGAGGGAGACAAGGAGG
>CAOJCR011357222.1:0-10835 GCA_948330485.1 Euphorbia neoarborescens | reverse complement strand
GTGAATCTATGCACCCACCACCACTTTATGTCTCCATTTCCTTCGTTCTTCTTCTTCCTTGCGTTTTGACATACTGCGTCTTCCTCTCTTTCTTTCCACAGTTCAAATGTCTCCGCCTCTAACCAAGCCCACCGCCTCCTTATTCTCCGCCGCTTCAAAGGCGCCGCCACCTCTCTTCACCTTCCTTTTCTTAACTATCCTCTGCATTCTCGGCTTCTACACACTCTTCCACCCTAATCTAAATCCTAGAAACCCCCAAATCGCCCTGCGTTATCGCAATATCTTCCTCTCCTCTTCCTCCAACTCCACTATTGCTTCCTACCTCCGTAACCTCACTCTCCACCCTCATCTCGCCGGCACCGAACCTTCTTTAGATACTATTAATTACGTATACTCTCATTTTCACAATCTTAATCTGGAAACGTATAAGGTGGAATACAAGGCGCTTCTCTCTTATCCTGTGCACGCTTCTCTATCTGCTCATTTTAGCAACGGAACGACCCTCATTTTTTCCTTGGCGGAAAAAGTAGGGCCCGGGATTGTGCCGCCGTACCATGCGTATTCTCCCTCCGGTGCGGCGCATGCGGAGGTTGTTTTTGTTAACTACGGGCGTGAAGAGGATTACCGTGCTTTGAGAGCGGTTGGGGTGAGCGTTAGCGGGTGTATAGTATTGGCGAGGAAAGGTGGCGAGTTGAGTAGAGGGAGAGTGGTTAGAGTAGCAGAATCTAAAGGTGCGCTGGCAGTGCTATTGTACACTGAGGGGGATAGAACGAGGGGCGGGGAAGGGGGAGTTGAAAGGGGCACCGTTATGAGGGGAGTCGGGGACCCACTCAGCCCTGGTTGGGCAGGGATTGAAGGAGGGGAGAGGTTAGGTTTAAAGGACGATGCGGTGTTGGACAAAGTCCCTAGAATTCCATCTTTGCCCTTGTCCTTCCACAATGCTGACATCATCTTGAGGTCTCTTATAGGTCCTAAGGCACCGCTGGAGTGGAGGAATTCCGGCCGGTCTATAGTTGGGCGAGTGGGTCCTGGCCTGATCGCGGTCAACTTCACTTACCAGGTTGGGTGCTCTGTTTGTTTGTTTGTTTTAATTTACGTTTTTATCGCGGGGCTTGAAAAGTTGCGTTCTTTTTTGGAATAGAATTAGGTTTTTTACTTTTGGGCTTTAATGATACGCCTTATTTTTGGAAATTCTGGATAATTTGATACGCTGTATGTTATTTTTAAGGGGTAGTTATGTGCTTTTTTGGAATAGAATTTGGTTTTTGGCTTTTAGGCTTTAATGATACTACTTCTTTGGGGAAATTCTGGACAATTTGATATGCTGCATGTTATCTTTAAGGGGACTATACTCTTTTATTGCATATGATCTTGAACAAGGCTAAAAACAAAAGCAATTATGAAGGTTTTGGACATATTACTGTAAGGCAAAGAATGTTTTGATTTTGCACTCTATATAGTCCCCACCATAGTACTATTTGTAGTAGTTAATCTAGTACTAATACGAGTGTCCCCACTGGTAGTAGCAGGTTTGTATTGAAATTTTTGTTTGTTTGAATGTCCCTTCCCACATAAATTTTCTTGACTTCAAATTTCTTGTTTTACTTTAGGGGGAGGAAAAGGAAGCGACGATCTCCAATGTTTTTGCTGTCATAAGGGGACTTGAAGAACCTGACCGCTATGTGATCCTTGGTAATCACAGAGATGCGTGGACTTATGGAGCCGTTGATCCGAACAGTGGGACTGCAGCCTTACTCGACATTGCTCGAAGATATGCTCTATTGTTGCAGAAGGGATGGAAACCTAGGAGAACAATCATCCTTTGTAGTTGGGATGCTGAAGAGTTCGGGATGGTAGGTAATGCTCTATCTTCATTTGTCACTTTTACCATGGTTGGTCTAGAGTTTGTCTAACTATACACTGTCAAATTTTCAAATTGCTCTTAGTTTTGAATATGGTGCTCCTTGATCATGGCATGACCTTTGATCAAACGTATTTGAGCAGGAAGAGTGTTAGACCACATTTGACAGATACCTATTGGTAACGTTCTGAATAAACTAGGAATCATATGCAGATGAGCTATATTTTTTGTACCCTTTACTTACAACTAACAGTAGTGTGACTAATCATTTTAAGTTGCGCGCCTTGGAGTTTCTGCTGTCAATGTTCCAATTCCTTTTTTTGTTTTTCTTAACACATTGCATATTGTGTTGAGGTTTTCATTGTTGTCACTACATAAATTGCTTGAAAATATTTGAATTTTTCAGTCTTCAGCGAGGGATTCAACTTTTTTTTTGTTTCTTCATAAGATGATGAAATATTTACCTATTTCAATGTAGTGCCTCGTGGTTGTGGTTGCTATATATAGTTGTGCTGCAATGTGATGTAGCTCTCTGGTTAGTAACAGGCTGCAATTTCTTAATTTGTTAAAAACGATAATACTATAAATAGGTGGATTTCTTTTATTTTTGGGCTGCCTGTAAAGGACTTTTCCCCAGGCTTTTGTCTATTGGTCTCCCAGTTCTATACCGTTTACAATCGTACCCATTAGTTTAACATGCTTTTCTCAATTATTTTATTGAAGAAATCTTGCGTCTTTGAAATACTTTTCGATACTAAAATTCAACAAATATTGCGTTGTTGAAGGATCTACTGAGTGGGTTGAACAGAATCTTATCAATTTGGGTGCCAAAGCAGTGGCCTATCTTAATGTAGACTGTGCAGTTCAAGGACCAGGATTTTTTGCAGGTGCAACTCCTCAGCTAGATAATCTTCTATATGAGATCACAAAGAAGGTATTTGTTAGAAGCTTAATATTTGCTCGAAATCTTTTCTGCACTTCTCTTTGTATTTAAAGCTGGTTTTACTTGAGAGACATGTCAATTTATCGACTAATATTGTAATTAATTTTAGATCAGGGATCCTGACTCAGAGAGTTCAATGATATACGATAATTGGGCAGCCACAGATCCATTTACTAGTGTAAGTTCATCCTTGTCCTACTCTATATATTAAGTGCTTTTGAAGTTCTTATGGATGATTAATTCTATCTATATATACATTTAATGAAGAAAACTTAGTTCTGTACTTGCGTTATCTCCATTTCAAGAGAAGTAAAATTGTTGAGAATGTGTTGCTGGCTTGCAGATGCGAAGACTTAGTGGAGTTGATTCTGATTTTGCCCCATTTCTACAGCATGCTGGGGTTCCTTCATTGGATTTGTATTATGGAAGAGGTCTATTTAGCATCTAATCCTTAATCATGTCTTGGTTTCTCTTCATGTACTTTGATAATTTAGAATTAGTAGTCTGCTTATTATTATTTTTTTTCCTACAGATTTCCCGGTGTATCACACTGCTTTTGACTCCTATGAGTGGATTACTCAATATGGAGATCCTCTATTTCTCCGTCACGTGGCTGGTGAGTCTCTCTCCTGCTATCAAGTTTGCATTAAAAAATATCTGAGAGAAGTCAATAAATAACAGAAGATGAAGTATAAAAAGACGTCTTATTTTACATTTTATGTTTTCAGTTGCTGGAGTATGGGGACTTGCAGCTCTTCATCTAGCTGATGATTCTATTCTTTCTTTTGATTACCTCTTTTATGCGGAGCAGTTGGAGGTATGCATCTAGTTTCCTGGTTGTTTAATCTTTTGTTTGGGATCACCAAAACTGAACCAAAGTATTTCAGTTGTATGGTATTTTAGCCAAAAATTTCAGTTTCACTTTTCTCTTTGAAAAAAACATCAAATTTAATTGCTTAAAAGTTACGGTGAAAAATGTTTTAGTCCAATGCGAAATTCAAATCTCTTTAATAATATTTGCATAAAGAATAGTCTTGTAGACAATGTGTAAAAAGTTAGTGCTATCCATGTTTAATGGAACACACCTACATGTGCAGATGATGGATTTAAAAAGTGCTTTTTAGTGTTGATATGTAATAGTTCTTTGTATTTCCTTTTTTTCTGGGGCCTAAAAGATAGAAAGCAGCTGGTTGGCTGATTATTTTCCACAAAGTTGATAGACATTTGTTTTTATCACTGTGCTATTACCTTCTTATACACTGGCGCACACATATTCGTCTTGTTTTTCAGTCTAAAACTAAAACTATTACGTTCTTGTCAGAGACATAAAGCTGTATTGAGCAACTTCTTGAACAAGAGTGTATCTCTTCATCCGTTAAGCAATGCTATTCAACGACTTGCCCTGGCTGCCAAGAAAGCTGAAAAGGAAGCAAAGGTAATATGTTATTACATCTTAGACTTTTGGACATGGAGATAGGTGAGAGGGAAAAAAACAGTTCTAAGCATCTGAATCTTCCTGTGATTTGCGCTTTGCTGTTATGTGTTGCTTCTGCTATGATTTCTTGCACTTGCATTCTATATGATTCGGAATATTCTTTTGTTTTGAGTTCAGATACTAAGACAGCAAGAAGCTAGGGGTGATTCTGTGGCTTTGAAGTTGCGTGCATTAAATGATAGGTTGATGCTTGCTGAAAGAGGCTTCCTGGATGCAGATGGGCTTCAAGGAAGGCGTTGGTTTAAGCATCTTGTAAGTATATGTTGCCTTCAGTTCGTCTCTGGAATTTATATGCTAGGAATAATGAATTGAAATTAACGGCCTAAAAAGGAAAGAGCTCTTCTCCAACTGTAAAATTCTCCTATGTCCTTTCTATTTTATAACTTGTGATAATGCCAGTGTGACCTGTATCAAAAACATGAAATTCCTTCTTACAGCCGCGAGCATTGTTTTTGCAAGAACGTATTGATGTTAGTTCATTCAGAATGTTCATGCTGAAGATGGAAATAGAGGATCTTTGTGCACTGTGATCAACTGGCATTTTAAGCCAGTGCTCAGATAGGTAGTTAGAAAAAGTACAATTGACTTGATCTTCATAAAAAGTCACTTTAGATACTAGTGTTCAATGCATGAAAACTCAGTTCAGTTTTTGACCGTTATTACCTTCTTTCCTTTGGATTCTAGTGACTCTCTTTATCAATTCCACTAAAATTTCCTTTTGTTCCAAGATGTCAGCTAGGTTTGGCTTCTCTTCTTGAAATTTGTCACGTTTTTCAGCACCTTTGCTATCATTATCTTACAGTGGAAAAATGTAGTAGGTACTGGAGAGTTTGAGATGCATTAGGCATTCTTAGAGAATGTAGAAAAGAAAAGATATTGTTGGAAGCATAGTTATTGAATCGAGATGTGACTCGTGAATCGAAATTTTAATTTTTTGTATTAAGAATCGAGAATCGAACCGAATCGCAAGATTCAGTTCAAAGTCATAATATTACAAAAATAAAATATATTATAATTCAGAGGTTTAATAGCAATTTTAAACAAGTAGATCTCACAAATAATTGTGTTTTCTAATTTTTTATTTCTATTTTTCTAATGTGATATGTTAATTTGTTTTATTTTTTATTTTGTTTAGAAATAACTGAAACTAGAATATCATTTAATGTTAATTTTTTTTACTGTTGAATAGGAAACTGACTAATTAGCGTTGATGTCTTATTAAGTAGAAAAATTTTATTTTTCAGTTATTTATTTCTCATCAACGTTAATTATTTTTTTTGACTCTTAGCAAATAAATAGTAGACCTTCCCTCTTTCAAATATCCTAAATGACACTTTTTTTTAAAAAAAATCTTCTAACTAAAGTTTAAAATTCTTCTAATATTTATATTTTCTGAACCGACTATGATGTTTAACTATCCATAATAATCGAAGTGAAATAAAGTGAAATTTTATGAATCGGATGAATCGATACTGAATAGGTAGAGAATCGTTCAATTTAAGGAGAAACCGATTCATTCTATAGATTCGCATCGAAAACCTTACGAATCGCATCGAATTGTACGATTCGAATAGTGAATCATACGATTTTGATAACTATGGTTGCAAGTAGTAGAATAAGCTAATGGGACGAGTCATAAATACCAGTAAATACCAAAACTGTATTGACAATAGCTATTCAATTTTATGATATGTTGTAGATTTATGGACCTGTTGGTGATTATGAAAGTAAGCTGGATTTCTTCCCCGGAGTAGCAGATGCTATTTTTCAGTGGACGAGCTCGAGCGGGGAGGAAGATGCAGCAGCAATTCAACATGAGATATGGAGAGTTGCCAGAGCGATTGACCGGGCAGCAATGGCGCTTAGAGGACAGTTCACCTGAAAATTTGCAGAGGTAGACGTGCAGGCGGATGAGGCATCAACTTGTATATTATACGAGGACGTACTGTGTATGTTTGTAATTCGGTGGTTGTGCAGTTCAAACATCGGCAGTGGCTGCAAACTATGAGCAAATATGGAAGCAACGAAATATATCAAATTCTGGCCTAATCTTCATGTTTCTTTTGTTATCCTTTTCTCCTATAGCTGCATGCTTTGAAGCCTGTCGGGAATATGCTGAAAGCCTGAAATTGTGAATACTTGATCATTGGAACAAGATAAAGATGTCACACAATCAAACATATGACAAAGTTACCGTTTCTAGCGTATTCGATACGATTCTAATGGATCTATCTAAATTCGGTATCCTTTGATTTGATTATATATCCGTTGCAGGTACGCAGCAAGAACTTTCAGAGATACCAACTTATTTATATTTGTTCATAAAAAAAAACAAAAAAAAAACTTATTTATATTTGGCAGATGATCAGGTAATAGGTCAAGATCCGTTAATAATGGAATTTGAATTTGCTAAATTAGAATAAGGGAAAAAAAATATTATCATTAAACTATTTTAAATATTTAATATATTTTCAATCTAAATTATATTAATATAAAAATTATTAAATTAATGTTAATAATAAATTCTAGGTGTCTTAAATTATTAATTCGGTATAATACAAATTATATATGTTTAATAATAATATGTATTAATTTATTTAATTAAACTCAATTACTACATGTTGAACATAAAAAAAAATCTCTCGAAGATTTAAATTTTAAAAATTAATTTTATTTCAAACATTCAAAATAAAAGAATATATTAATATATGGATACAGAAAAAAATTATTTTACAAAAATTCAACCCGAAAAAAAAATTGTGGCTGAAAATGAAATGAAAAAATTGATTTTGGTTCAAACATTCAAAATGAAAAAATATCGATATAAGGAGACAAAATTATTTTGTGGAAGAAACTCAACCGAAAAAAATATAAAATTTGACTAACTTGTGGAAGAAACTCAAACATCAGCAGTGGCTGCAAACTATGAACAAATATGGAAGCAACGAAATATATAGCTAATTCTACCCTAATCTTCATGTTTCTTTTGTTGTCCTTTTCTCCTATATATTCACTTGCCTATTAGCTGCATGCTTTGAAGCCTGTTGAGAATGAAAAATCCTATTATGGACCTGGTCTACCACGTGGCGGTAGACCGGGCCAATGAGAAAAAGTCACGACATTTCAACAATCATTTCAACACAATGTTTAGAATGACATGACTTTTTTCTATTAGTTTAGTCCACCACACCATGGTGGATTGGGTGTATAGTAGAATCTTGTCGAGAATGAGTTGTAAATCTGAAATTGTGAAGACTGGATCATTGGAACGAGATAAAAATGTCACTCAAGCATTGACAAAGACTGTTTCTAGCATATCAGATTTTAATGGATCTATCTAAATCCAGTATAAAAGGATTTAGGATAAAAACGAGATTTTTTATGGGGTGAGAATTAAATTGCCCTATTGAGTATCAGAGATACCAATTAGTTTATATTCGGTAAATATCAGGTCATGGGTATGCCGTATCTAGAGGTGTAAAATGGTTCAGAACCGTCGGTTTACGATTCAAGGAATCCTTAAATCTGAATTGGACCGCCCTAAAGAATGGTTCGATGGTTCCGGTTCCGATTCGGGGCCGATTTAGAACTGTCCAGTTCGGCGGTTCGGACGGCTCGAAACCGCGGTTCATGACGGTTTTGGGTGGTTCAGGCATTTTGAGCGGTTTGGAGGCGGTTCAGGGGCGGTTCGAAATGGTTTTTGATAAATAATTTTGAATTTAAAATAAAAGACAATTTATATAAATTAAATTGAAAGTCAAAATATTTTTTTAAATTCAATGCTAAGTAATTTCGTCGGTTTAATTTCGTTAATAATTTCGTCGGTTTCTCCGGTACAAGGTTGTATTAATTCAATGTTAAGTAATTGATAATAAATAAATAAATCAATTAATGATAATGATAATATATATTTAATTTTTTGACTTTAACTAAACTTAATATTATTGGTCAGGAAAATCGATCCCCTGCCTTTAGATGTAGGAAGCGGTAAGTCTACCACTAGTCTACTGGTGGATCCACTATATTTAATTTATTTATTATATTTTGGAAAAATACTTAAAAAAATAACAATAGATTATTTATAAAAAAAAAATAAAAGTGAAGATTTTGAGTAAAGTAATATTTGAGTTTGTTAACCCATGCTTCTGCTCCTTTGGTTGAGCATATAAGATCAATTTGCAAACCATAATATATAATAATTCTCCATAATATTCAAAAAATCATTGGAAATAAAATTATAAATATTTTTTATAATATATATTTTTGTTAAAAATAAAAAAATGAATTTTTTGTAATATTATGGATGAATTATAGAGTGAAAGAAAAAAATAAAAAATAAAAAAATTAAAGTAGTGGAACCGCTGTTTAACCGGCGGTTTGAACCGCCAGTTAAGCCAGTAGTTCTACGGTTCCTAATATTAGGAACCAGAACTGGACTGGCCAACAGACTAGTTCACCGATTCTAGGCTGATTTCAAATTTAACTGGGCCGGTTTCGGCTTCATTTTTTCAGCTTTAAAGACCCGTTAATAATAGAATTTGAATGTACTAACATTAGAATAAGGGAAAATATTATCATTAAGCAATTTTAACTATTCAATATATTTTCAATATAAATTGTATTTATACAAAAAATTATTAAATTACTGTTAATAATAAATTTTAGGTATGTTAATTATTAATGTAGTAATAAAAACTATAAATGTTAAATAATAATATATATTGATTTATCTAACTAAATTATAGTTATATAAAAATATTTTATATATTATAATTTTAATATATTTTTACAATACATAAATAGAATTAGGTTAGATATTTAAAAAATTAGATTTGAATTGTGAATTTGTGGACTGTAAATTTTGACATGTATATTTAATCGTGATAAAGGAAAAAAAATATTTTTAAAATCTGACAATTAATTGAATATCATAAATTATGATTTGGTTAAAGTTTTAAAAAATATAATGTGATTTTACCTTTTATTAATATAAGTATAGAAGAATTGTTTGTATCGAACCGAGGGTTGAAGTTTTTGTCCATTATCAAAAATAAGAATTTTTTTTGTTGATATTGTTAAAACATGTTATAAATGATAAAATTGTTATTTTATTGATTTTATTTTAAATTTTAATTAAGATTAAATTTTAATCAACTATTTTATTATTTTTAAATCATAGTCTTCAATTTCTTTTTATAATAGTGGTGGGATGATAAGTGTAATGGTAGATGAGAATGGATGGTTAGGATTAAAAGATAGAAAATTAAAATATAATTAGTTTTCTATAAATAAAAGGTTAAACTTTAAGAAAAAAAATGAAATGATGGATAAAAATTTAATAGTTTAATATAATAGATAATAAATATTTTCAATATCTATTTAAATCTTAATCATAAAATTTTATTTGTTTTTTAACTCAAAACTTTTCATTTTTGGTTAGTTCTAATTGTATAAATAAAAAATTAAAATTAAAAAATAAATAAAATGATAGACAAAAATTTAATAATTTAATATAATAAATAATAAATAGTTTAATATTTAATTAAATTTTAATATTATACAACTTAACTCAAGCCTTAATCCCAAGTTAATTGGGGTCGGCCGCATGAATTCTTTGTCTCCATTCAGTACGAATTTAGGTAAGCTCCTCTGATATTTGTAAATATCGTAAATCATGCTCAATAACTCTACTCCAAGTAAGTCTAGGCCTACCTCTACCTCTTTTACTTACACCTACCACAATCCCTATGTTCTCTACTCTTCTAATCGAGGCATCTGCGGGCCTACATTTAATATGTCCAAACCATCTCAAACGGCATTCTCTCAATTTCTCCTCAATACCTATTACTCCCGCCTTCTCCCTAATGATCTCATTCTGAATTCTATCCATTCTAGTATGCCAACACATCCATCTTAACATCCTCATCTCCGTCACACCCATTTTAAACACATGTTGTTCCTTTACCGCCCAGCACTCGCTACCATACATCATAGCGGGTCATATTGCGGTACGGTTGTGAGCACCGGGTTTTTACCCTAAGGCTATGATGAAAATGACACTTCGCCAATTACTTTTTTTTCGTTTTAATATTCGTTTGAGTTGATCGAATACAGACTGATGACTCCGGCGGTGCACCGTGAAGAAACCGAATTAAATGCTTTTCTTTTGAGTTTCAGCTATTCGGTCAGACCATAAATCTATTCTAACCCGATCATTCTCGCCCTAATTATATTTTATTTATATTTTTTATTTATTTAATTAATAAATAAATAATGATGTGTAATGTCTATAATTAAGAACAAAGAAGAGAGACCACGTAATTAAGGCATGGTGGGGTTTCATCGGTGAAAAAAAAAAAAGAAATAATAAGAAAAAAAACTAACAAAATAAGGAATGGAAATTAGAGATAGGAAGTGAGATGACGTAAATAAGGGGGAGATGTTTCTTTAAAAAAAATGATAATAATAGAAAAGAAGAGGGTAATTAAAGGGGGGAATTACAGATGAATAAAAAAAGAGGATTTTGGACAGCTCCT
>CAOJCR011354029.1:0-27523 GCA_948330485.1 Euphorbia neoarborescens | reverse complement strand
ATCTTCTTTTCGGCAGCTCATTCGAGGAGAACCTCAAAGTTAAACGTGCTTGACTTGGAGCAATCCTGGGATGGGTGACCTCTTGGAAAGTGATTTTCAGGAAGTATGCGAGTCAGGACAAAGCATGCTGGAAAGACTCGTGGTGGTTTATGGGGCCAGCCGATCAGACCTTGGGTGTTACAATTGGTATCAGAGCCAGCCCTCTACCAGTATGGTGGGGTTCAAGGACGAACCAGGCAAAAGCTGGTGGGCCTGTAACGACCCGACTTGAGGCAGAGTCAGATCACCGAATTTGAGGCAGAGTCAGATCGCCGAACTTGATGAGACTCAAATCGTCGAATTTGAGGCAGGGTTCCTGTGTCGACCCCAAGAAGCCTACGAGATGTCGATTGCGGCAGGAATGAATCGGACTACAGCAAAATGAGAGGGTATTCAAGACCATACTGGTATGGGATAGTATAGTCGAGAAGGCAAGCCACTTCGAGGCTGTACTGGTATGTGATGGTACAGTCGAGAAGGAACATATAGGGGTCGATATGTGCTACCTATACCATCAAAATGGTTCTTCTTTTCGGTAGCTCATTCGAGGAGAACTCTAAAGTTAAACATGCTTGACTTGGAGCAATCCTGAGATGGGTGACCTCCTGGGAAGCGATATCCAAGAAGCATGCGAGTGAGGACAAAGCATGCTGGAAAGACTCGTGGTGGTTTGTGGGGCCAGCCGATCAGACCTAGGATGTTACAAAAATTACTTTTAAACTAACAAACAGTTTTGCGTAATCCATGGTCGGAGTGGAAAGGAAAATGTAAGGGTTCCCTGTATCGTATCCTGGTTCCTCTAACTAGCTAAACATTAATGTAATACAGTTCCTACCATATAATCCTTTGGTACGCAGTTTAGCCATGGCTAGTTGAAAATATCATACTTATATGACCAAATCAACCAAAAGGGTATCAACATGAGAAAAAGGGTCCAAGATACAAAAGAAATAAGAGACCAATAAAGTAATACTCACCATAAGACCGAAGCTGAACCCCAATAGTTAATGGTCATGAGCTCTCAATGTTATATCTAGTAAAAAAATATAAGTGTGCCAGGGCTGCATACCCCATTCCATCTCAGGCACTAGTTCTAAGTCCTTCAAGGTACATAAAAAAGAGAGACGGATGGTTTTCTAGGTGCCTAAAAAGATAAATATGCTGAGCAGTATAGCAAACAAACTATAGAGGAAGTAGTCATCCACCTCTGACTTATAGGCTCCACCTGGCTGATCCAAGCCTTCCATAACCTGCTTATTAGCGAGTGGCTCTCTACTCTCTCAATCCCTAATATCTATTCTATGTACAACATTATCTAAGGTTTAAAGTTTTTTTTGCATAGGAAACATGTTGCAATGGATAATACACCCCTCAAACTAAAGCCACAGTAATGGCTATGAAGTCACACAAGGTAACCCTCACCTCTCTAAATAGTTAGTGGAAAGTGTGATTCAGATCACTCAAGTATGACACGAGAGGGGTTAGAAAAGCTCCAGGTATATGAGGCACGAGCTCTTCCACCAAGGAATCCATGAGGTCTCCAAAGCTATATCCCCTAAATCACTACCTCAAATGGAATGGAATAGCGGCCTATGACAATGCCCATTAGACAATGAGTCAGCTAAATCAAAACACTTATATAGCTTCTCTCAAGGAGAAAAAAGCAAGCAACAAAATAACAATATAAACAAGAAATCACTAGCAAGATTGCAAACATTCGACCGCCAAAAACTACAGGTCATCAAAGGAAGTACTAAGTCTCGGCATTTAAGTTTTCACCTTGATTTCAAAGAATTCAATCAACCTATTGAAATCTTAGACATTCATACGTAAATTTCTATGTAAATCAGAATCCATGAATACCTCAATCTCAAATACATTATTTTTCAACACAAAAATGTATAGATTTCTTTTCTCTTATACAAGATTTGTCATTTTGACCACTTTCGGAGAAGAAAAATGTGTAATTTCAATTTTTTAAAAAAATAGGGGTTCAGAATGCTGACAAACTGTCGACACCGATTGCCACCTTTTAGCACCTGTGTTGGATGCCAATCGGTGTCCCTCAAAAAGTCATGGATCCTATTCTTTAGGGAAGAATAAGCATATGTGCCTATTCCATAAGTGGTCGGGGCCAAGTCCCTCCCTGAATTTTGCATAAATAGACATTATTCCCCCAAATATCATGCATAGGCATCCTAGAATTTATCCTACTTTATTTTCATAGTACTGAAAGCCCCTTAACCATACGAAAGGCTATAGGGTGAAAAACACAAAATTCGATAAATCTATAAGTTTTGGGTACTAACTGGGTTATGCGAGATGCGATCTGCTAACCTGAGGATGAGGGGAATATCATCTCTTAATGAAATACCCAAGTGGAGCTTTGTTCACAGCAAACAGTTTGCATTGACCATGATGTGGAAGAGAGACTATATTTTGATCTCGTGGGAATTATGATATCAAACATGATAGTGGGAAAGCTATGCTTCTTTAGTTTATACATCTCGGAATAAATGTGTGAGATAGTAAAATTTTTTTAAAATGAGCTAAAAACCTCTCTAAACACTAACAGCCCCCTTCTATAAAGGGGGCAGTAGCACCCCTTTGATGGGGTAAAAGCTTATTGCCTTTATTTCCTTTTTTGGTACCCTTTCCTATAAAACTCGTTGTCTTTTCTAATAATTTCTTTGCTATATATTACATTGCATTTGGGCAATGATTCTTATTTCTTTCACATAAATATCATTACTATTGAACCAAATTATTGTTCCCTTAGGTTCAACCTCATTGTATAACATTTAAATGGGAATGGATATAGATTACAAAGGTAACAATATTTTCATTGCATTGGTGCCCTTTTTTGCCTTTGACTTTTTATAAACCTTATTGCAATTTATTTAGTAACATAAAGCAATGATTATAATTTTTTACCTTAGATAAATTTTTGTTGCCATTGAGAGAAAAGGTAACGGTGAAGATACCAACAAAACATTATTCATGAGTTTTGTTACGTTAGGCCCAATTTTTGCCCTACTATAATGAATTTAGTGCCAAATGTAACAATTTTTTTATTGTTCTAGGAAATCAATGGCATAGTATTTGAGAGAGAAACCATTTTTGCTTTTCCAACTTTCAGCCTAATGATTTGGGGATTCATTCTCAATAGAATAACCCATGGAAAATCATTTATCACCAGTAATCACTAAAATAAACAAGAAAATCAAAGTATGGCAGGTTTTAATCAATGAAACCCATCTAAATTTGATTTCTATTCGTAAAACCCATTTTGAACATATTTGATTGAGAACTCTTAACCTACTAAACTGAATTCCAGTCGATTCAGAATAGGCTCCAACTCGAGCGTTGCAACAAGTGGATTGAAGATTCAATGTAGAAAAGGAAATATTTGAGACCCATTAAATATCTATTCTCTATTTCTTTTTTTTACTTATTGATTGTTATTTGGTTATTACTTTGTTCAACTACTATGTTTGGTTATTTAGATATCATTTGCTTTACCCATCTATGAAATCTCTTATAAATTCTCTTCATTTATTTTCTCTCATATTTTATGATTTGGCTATTATTTTTACTCTCTTATAAAACTTTTTCTTCTTAGGACTGTTAAAACCTCCAACTATTGTTTTCTCTCAGCCAACATACTATAGTCGTATAGCTACTAAAATACCCTTATAGGTATATTCTTATATATGAATAGCCATAGCCTATTCTGGTAAGTTTAACTCGGTTGAAATGTGAGGCCTTGTGCGACCAGATCGAGTTAGCAAGCTCTAGAGGGACTGGATTGTGTTTGCAAGTTAGCGAACCAAGTTAAGAAGCTTTCAACTGATGGGTTCCTTTTGGTATTAAATTGTTTATGGTCCTTCCCTTATCGAGGCAATTGACCATATGAACATACATATGTAGTGTTAAATTTCTGAATAGCTCAACATTTATAACGAAGCTTTATGTTATAGACATATGACCATTTAAAACTAGTAGTAAATGTTTTATCTTTTAATTGGGTTTTTACTTATTTTGAACATAGATTTAATTTAATGTATATGAATGTATGCATCTAGAAAATCGAGCTAAGAAGTCAGGTTTATGGCTGCTAAGATAAATCCATTAAGGAAACATGAGTTTCTGGATAATTGACCCGGTTTCATGCATGTCATCAAACATTTTAAAATCATTTCTCAGCTCTAATTGGGCCTAATCTACCAAATTTACCCAACAATCATCCACGTCCTGCCCCCGTGCTATCTTATTTCCCCATCCTAAGGTACATGAATTTCACGAGTCTTGTTTGAGTACAATGTACCATCAAGGTGCTAATTTTTAGGAATGAATGATAGATGTAATTTAGAGTTTATTTTACTTATTTTATCGCCTTATTACATTCTCGTGTATTTTAGGCGGTCGTACTCCAATCTCTCAATTTATAATGAATGTACCCCGTTAATATAGCTTGGTTGATGGGATGTAAATATGTGCTTTAATTTTATTCGCATTTATTTTTTTTCCCTTACTGCATGTATGATCACCTAAATAAAAATAAAATTCACTTATAGTCTATATAAAACATTTGGTTTAAAAATTTATCTATTTGAAAAGTCCTTTGAAAGGGATAAGTAGTTATCTTGTCCAAACCGATATTTAGATACGGTGTGGGGAATCTTTACCTTGGTTGACCTATGCTGTTATTTAATTCTTGATAGAGCTGAATCGGGTGGCAACTCTTATGAATGTATTTTGAGATTTGCGTTTGAGTCTCTTGAGACCATTTTCCATGAAGTTAGTTTTCAAAATTGATAGAACAAACTCCTAATCCTAAATTGACACATATATTCGTTAAGGCTTTCTCTCCCGGACCCTTAGGTCACCTTTAAGGCAATACGTGTTTTGGAAAGGAAGAATGAATTAAAACATTAATAAGCTTCGGTTGGATTTAATCTAAAAATGTTTGAAAAAAATAATCTACAAAACCCAAAATATGACATACCCTCACAATAGCCTAAATTTCTTTTTTCACTCTACTCTAGTTAAGAAAGATGGTTAAAATGGTTGGCTGAAAAAAAACTAGAAAACGATTCCAATTTGTGACCGACCACTGCTCGTCGAGATCAGAGCATACCTATCCAGAAAGGCATTGGGCGGCCACTAACAAGGGCTCATATCGTGCCTAACATGTGTAGGTGTTGTGGGTTGGTGCTTATTGGTCGCTGATAGGTGTTTGGCGATGGTTAGAAACTACCACCAAATCACTCAACTAGGGCAGTGTACCCGTCGCTGTCAAGTAATAAATCTTGGATAAGTACATATATCGATTCCACAGGAAAGTATCAACAACCACCAAAATACTAGGGTTCCTAAAGTTTTGGCTATAAAATTGATGTAATATAAACTGAAAATTAAATCAAAATTAAACTAAGTACAAGTGATCTTTCTCCTATCTTGATTTATACTGCCTATAATTAATGTTTTGAAGCTATTACCCTACTTATGAATATTAATGGGGATGACACTTAAGCAGAAATTCAATCAATCGCAAAAGACTCAACTGTAAAACCTAATCAAGCAAATTTGAATGCAAAGATAGCATATCTACATATCTTGGTTATTCCCTAGTTTGGTATTCCTTTTTCCAAGGCAAACTATTTTTAGAGGTCCAGAAATTACTTACTTGTATGTTTCGTGGAGTTTTCAACTCCAATGATTTCCTATGGTTTAATCTAGGTAGAGCCACATATATGTCCCTCAATAATAATTAAAGATTTCACGAGACTAAAATCGCAATCAAATAAACAAGCAGTAGAAACTCACAATCAAAAATCTAAAGTAAAGAAACTGACTCTTACAAAAGCGATGGCATGGATAAGTGGAATATAATCGTGCAAGGTTGGTGAAGAATCAAACCAATCAATAAGAAAAGAGTTAAAGAAAATTTTTTCCCTTTTATTGCAAACCAGATTCAATGGTAGACTTGCACAAAGATGACCGCTATAGAAAACTTAATTTGAGAAAAGTAATCATAAACGAGGAAAGTCAATAACAGCAAAAACAAATCCTCAATCGAATAATAAATCACCTTACAAAACCTCTTGTCGAGTTATTGATAATGTGTCGGCATTGATATAAATTTAATGCTCTGATCACTCAACTCAAAGGCAAGTGTACCAGTTGTTGTCAAGTAATAAATGGTTCTATGATTCCAAGTATCGATCCCACAATGAAAATACCTCTACAATATTTAATCTAGGGTTTTAGCGTGTTATGGGCGATAAAATAAATTTTGAAAATTAAACTAAGTTAAACTACTCCTCTATGTGATCTTTGTCAAACAAACTCTTTATAAATTAAATGGATGGGAAAGTCAATTGATGTTTTACCGACCTGTGAACACTAATCTAGATGAAACTTGTTAACCTGTCCAGCAAACAATAAATCAAAGCAATGCAGGTGTTCTGATCAATATTAGTGCACATTTTTTATAGTTACTCATACTTTGTTAAGCACCTAGGGTAAGATTATCTAGAGGATCCGCCCACTATGAATCAAAAAATAGGTATGCTTAAGTTATGCAGGATTGTCAGTCCTCCCAGTTTTCCAGTTGCCAATCTAGATTGTATAGCAGGTATGAATCAAATCAATGTTCAAACTCAATAATGAATAAAACCGCAAACACAACTTAAATCTGCAATAGCTGAATCAAATCAATAAGGATGAATAGAAAATAATGCATACAAACGCGAATAATATTCCTAAAAGTTCCCAACTCTAAATCAAATGAAAAGATGAAATAGGGAAAACTTAGGTCAAACTCAATATTGAATCAATGGATTCTAGCAGGAGAAATGTCACACGAAGGTGAACCTCTAACAAAAAACTCACTTGCACAAACAAACCAATAATCCTCAAAAGAGGAAGATGCAAAGTAAACTCTTTCAATCGATTGAATCCCTAATAACGAATACAAAGTACTCTCAAACCTAGCTAGGGTTCTTGAAGTTTGCAAAAACAAAAGATATCAAAAATACATCATAACAAAGTATTTCTATGTTCCCAATATAAAAGAGATAAAAAATCAGTGAAACTCTGTCAATTTTTGCTTTTGAACCTGGTCACGTCGTGACCAATAAGTGTCACGTAGTGACCAGCCAAAATCCTCTCCTCAGCAAAACCGTCTGGATCTTTATATTTTTTGCCTATCACGACGTGACAAACAACATGTCATGTCGTGACTACCAATTTTTCTTCCGACTGCGGAATCCTTCTAAAAATTTGTAATTTTACTCTATCACATCATGACCAGCTTCTTTTCAGCAGCAATTTCTACTCTCAAACTCCCCTACTCGACTCTTCATTTTCTACCCTTAAACCTGTCTCTCAAAGACATAAAACGCATCAAAACACCAATATACATGGGTCCAAATACATAATAAACACGGAAGTCACCAAAATAGAGTCAAGTTATATAAAACATCATCTAAAACTAACCAAAATTGATAAAAGAACAAAATATAGAAAAATCTATAAAATAAGAAACAAAACACGCAAAAACCAACATAAATATCACCAAATGATACAAACTATAGCCAAGAATATGAGGTTAGAAATGAACTTATCAACTACCCCCCACTTAAGACCTTACTTGTCCTCAGATAAATAATGAGAAACTCAGGACAACAACATTCATTTTCTCTTGAAAACCTAGCACGGGCTTAACTATGCCACTTCTCTATTCCTCAAGCTTGCATCACAGTCATCAAAGTGGTATGAAATGCATATAGACAACAACCATTGAAAAATGCACACTTTCAAATATAAACTGATTAAAGGAAGGGGAACATTTAGGATTTATATAACCAATATTAAACCTCACAAGTGATAGCTCAAATTGTTCTTATAGCAAGGTGAATAAAAGAAAACACACATAATCATGCATAATTTACATCACATGGTGTACTAATGACAATCCTATTGTAGTCATTGGTTATCGAGGAAAATTAGAGAACCATTTAGGGTTGTAATGTGTAAAACTAACGGTAAGGTTGTCAAAAGTGAATTTAGGTATACAAGTCTCTATCCCAAATCATGAAAATGAAGAATTAGTTAATTACACTAGTTTATAAAACATATGTAACCATACAACTCAAAGAATTTTCTACTTTTCTCTCTTTTTTTCTTTTCTTTTTCTTTTTGATTTTCTCTTTTTTTATTCTTATTTCTTCAAAGTATATCACAACTACAAAAATACAACTCAAATGAACAAGAGAATGATTTCGAGTTTGTAAGACAAGAAAAGGTTACAAAATTGAGAAATGAAGGGATTTGCTTAGCTTTGTAAGGACAAACATGACTTTTTAAAGTGGTTTAGTAAATTATTTATAATGATCCCCAAAGAAAAAATGTAGCTCGGTTAAAAAAGAGAATGATTTCGAGCTATTAGAAATGAAAACATATATTTTTTGAATGAGATGTAAAGCTAAATTTCTAATAACATTCTACCCGAAATAATCTTGAAGCAAATTCACTAATTTTGACTCATAAATAGAATGAGGATGGGTTTTAAGGTTAATAAAAGTGAAGGGAATGTGTGTATAATGGCTAGAAATTCGCCTTGTAATATGGCTATAAAGAATTCCGATCTAGGCTTAAAAGGGGTAATCTGTGGGTGTTAAGAGATGTGTTTAAGAAATTGCAAGTGTGTGTCGTGTGGTTAATCTATGGGTCTCATCATAATTTTCTCTGTATAACTAAGTGCAAAACATACGCTAAGTTCCAAGGCCTAGCACAAAAATACAGGATTAACTCACGAAAGATAAGATAGAAGTCAAATGGTCTTTTGGGCTCAAAGAGTATGATTGCTCAATAAAATACATATGAATATTGGGTTACGGTTATGTGATCCAACCAAGTGTTCCTAGCCACTATTATAATTTAAAACTTAAAATCATGCACCGAAGGTCGAACCACTATATACAATGCCTCATTCCAAATCAAACACATGACACAATACTCGAGGACTGACTCAATCAGTAAAAATGGGCTATTCATGCATATTGAAGTCTATAAATTCCCATTTATTCACTAATCAATTTCAAGTGCAAAAGTCTAACATTGGGGGTAGCTTAACTACAGTTCAGACCACATGGTAAACACACAAAACATAATGCAAGTCATATACAAACATAGAAAACTAAAAGTACACATATAGTTATATGCAAACACACAAAAAAAAGTACAAGGTAAGAAAAGACCTTTTCACCCCCCACTCTAAATCATACTTACTCCCGAAAGTGCAATGGAAGTAAGGGACTCAAGTGCAGGGCCGGAAAGGTTACCTATCAATAGCCATATCGGTGCGTGAAGTCCTCCTGATGATCCAACCTGCTGCTCATCCGGCTCTTCTTGGCATCATCCCTTTGCTACCATTCACCCCAATCTTCTGCCACTGCTTCTGATTCATCGCTATCTGATTCATTTATTCTGTCAATGTGTTAATCTGGGCCTCCATCCGTAACTTAAATATGGATCTCTTAGAATCTAGCCTAATAGACGCTTGGCACGTAGGTGGTGCCTCCTCTGTATCTTGACTGTCCTTATCATCCTCGGCCTCCTCACTATCATCCTCTTCCAATGGACACTTGGCACGTTCCCTTGAGCTCATTTTACTTGTAACAGAGGACTTAGGCACATATTTAAGGGCACCCGGCTTTAAACCCTGAGGTTCGATTGGTGGTGTACCCCTGGTACATTTTGGCCCATAAAAATGATGGGCAATCCTAGTAGTAATGTGACCCAACCTAAATCACATTATGTTCAGTTCTTAGCTATCAAGTAGAACACATCTACCAAATAGTGGCCCATATTGATAAGCTGGCCCTTGACTAGTCAACTCAGAATTAGAAGCTCGGATTTATTTACTTTGTTGGATTCCAACTTCCCATTGAAGGTCTGACTCATAACCTTATGAGCTAAAAATAATAACGGTGAGCCAATATTCTGAGCTTTTAAGTTTTCAATATCACACGAGCCGAGACACAGTGAGGTCCACATAGAGCGAGGGCCCTCACCCTCCGACGATAAGAACACACCTCCAGGGATTCCAATTATGGCTCCTATTTGTGAGGAAGTTAGTGAGTGAGCATTACCAATGATTCTAAAGTGAGGGGTCTTATCTAGAGTGTTTTCATCCATAGTTGCATGTAAAGTAGTGTAAAACGCCAATACCAAGTCCCTAAATACGTTTGTATAATAATTAAAAATAACATCTCAACCTACTCACCCCGTTACACCCCTGAACTCATCTCTAACCACTTTTTCTCCCCTTTGATGAAATTTAATAAACTTAAATGTCGTGATTTTGAGGTTAGAAAGTAGTTGGTAATTCATAACTTTATTATTCGATAGTAAAGGGAAGGGGTAGTTGTACCATGTTGAGTCGGTTGGTGGTTGACTCTCTGGAGTAGCAGCTGTTGGAGGGTGAGGAAACTGATTGGTGTGTTTGCCCTTTCTTTTGGCTTGTTTTGAACGTACCATGATTATTTGAGGAGAAGAGATGGAGGAATTAGGAAGAATTTGGTTAAAGGACAAGAAAGGAATGAATTAGGGTTTAGTTCAAATTGGGGAAGAATGAGGGAAGTGCATCGAAGATAGCCGTTATTTTAAAAGTAGTATCTATCATTTTGTGCTTGTCACGTCATGTTTGGGTAAGTGTCACGTCATGAAAGGATAGTTTTGCATAGTTTTATAAGCAAGTCCCCATTCTGAGCTGTCACATGTGACAGGCTAATTTTTCAAGTTTCCAGTAGCAAATCCCCAATTTAGTTGTTTATGCTTATCATGTTGTGACCAACAGGGGTGACATCGTGATAGGCTTAATTTCCAAAGTTACAGTGGCCAACCCTATTTTGAACTGTTTTACCTATCACATTGTGACCAACAGTGGTCATATCGTGACAGTCAAAATTTTCAAAGTTCCAGTAACTAACCCTATTCTAAATGTCTGTGCCTGTCACGTTGTGACCAGTAGAGGTCACGTCGTGAGAGGCCAAATTTAAAATGTTCCAAGAGGGTTGTCATTGTTCCTGTTTATGCTTGTCCCATTGTAACCAACAGCACGTCGTGATAGGCCAAATTTTCACACTTCCAGATCTCTCTTTTTTTCAACACTTATAAATTTTTTGCAAACCCTTTGATACCCCTTTTTCACTCCTTTACAGCCTGAATTGAATCAATGAATGAGGCTTCTTACCTTCAAATTTGACACATAAAAACACAAGAAATGATAAAACATACTACAAAATCCTAAAAACTAAAAGTTTGGACGAAAAATGAAAAATGGCTCAAAACATACAACAATAAATCTGCTATGTTTAAAGTCGAAACAACTCGAATTTCTTCCATGGTGCATCATCGATCCACCAAAAGGAACACATCCTGCTCCACTTCATGCACTACCCAATGGAAATACGGCTTTAAACGGTGCCTATTGACCTTTTGTTATACATTCGAAGTGTTAATCATGGCTAAACTGGAAGGATATCCTTGAATAACTCTAAACGGCCCCGTCCATCTACTTGTTAGCTTTCTGGGAAACAACTTGAGCTGTGAGTTGTATAAGAGCACCTTATCATCGAGATAAAAGCTCTTGTCTATAATATATCAGTCATGCCACTTCTTCGTCCTTTCCTTGTAGAGTTTGGTATTTTCATAAGTTGAAAGGCAAAACACGTCCAAGTAGAGTAACTACTTCAATCGCTATTTACCAACTGCCTGCATGTCAAAATTAAGAAACTGCAAGGACCAGTATGCTCTATGCTCAAGTTTGATAGGTAAATGGCAAGCTTTACTGAATACTAAACGATAAGGAGACATACTTATCAGCATTTTAAATTTCTTCCTATAAGCCCACAATATTATCTACTTTTACACTCTAATCTTTCCTAGATGACCCTACTGTTTTCTCCAGAATATGTTTAAGTTCTCAGTCACTTACCACCACTTGGACACTTGTTTAGGGGTGGTAAGGTGTTGAAATTTTATACGTCACCCCATAACACTACAAAAGTGTCTTAAGTGGTTTATTACAAAAATGGGATCCTCTATCACTTATAATAGCTCCGGGGGTTCTAAACCGTGTAAAAATATTTTTCTTTAAGAACTATAAAACCAATTTTGCATCATTAGTGGGCGATGCCACATCCTTGACCCATTTAGAGATGTAATCAACTGCCACAAGTATCAATTGGTTGTTGTGTGACATGAAAAAGGGTCCCATGAAATCTATACCCCAGACATCGAAGAGTTCATATAGTAAGATTTCATGTTGAGACATTTCATAATTGTGGGATATGTTCCCCGTCCACTAACACATATCACACCTTTTAACGTAGTTAAAAACATCCCTTTTCATATCGGGCCAATAGAAACCACAAGATAGAAAATTACCACAAGTTCTTTCGGGATTGATATAGCCACCTACTTCCCCATCATGACACATTTAAATTATAGAAAGAACCTCACTTTCAGACACACTTCTCCTAATAATATTATCAGCACATACCCTAAACAAATACGGCTCATCCCAAAAGTAAAAATTAGCATCATGTAAAAATTTCTAATTTTGAGAAAAGACAAATGAAATGGTAAGATATTACTAACATTGAAGTTCGATATGTCTGCAAACCAAGGTCTAGAAGTTACTGCATACAGAAGCTCATCAGGGAAGGTTTCACAAATATCCTTTTCAGAAGACTCTATATGATCAGGAACTAGAAGTTTGGATAGATGATTAGGTACAACGTTCTCCACTCCTTTCTTATCTTCACTCTCAACATCAAACTCTTGTAGGAGTAGTATTCATCGAATCATCCTCCGCTTCACATCCTATTTTGCTAGAAAATACCTTAGAGTAGAATGGTCAATATGCACAATTACCTTAGACAAAACCAGATATGATCTAAATTTTTCAAAGGCAAAAACAACATCTAGTAACTCTTTTTCTGTGACAGTGTAATTTATTTGGGCTGCATTAAGAGACTTACTAGAATAATAAATAGGGCAGCAAATTTTATCCACCCGCTAACCTAAACATGCTCCTATTTCTAAGTCACTAGCATCGCACATAAGTTCAAAATAAAGGGACCCTTCAGAACTTACCATAATCGGTGCCTCGATCAATTTCTGCCTTAATATCTCTAATGCATGCAAACATTCATTAGTAAAATTAAGCATGGCATCTTTCAACATAATTTTAGTCAATGGCTTAGGTATCTTCGAAAAGTCTTTAACAAACCTTTGATAAAAGCCAGCATGCCCTAGAAAGCTCCTAATAACTTTCACTGAGCTACGAGGAGGCAATTTTTCTATCACCTCTACCTTCGTCGGATCCACCTCGATCCCTTTACTTGACACTTAATACCCTAAAACAACGCAACTTTGAACCATAAATTGACACTTTTTCCAACTAAGTGCCAAATGAGCCTCTTCACAATGTTGAAGGACTTGATCTATATTGCCTAAACATGCTTCAAACAATTAATAAATTATAGAAAAATCATCCATAAATAGTTCCATGAATTCATCAATCATGTCATTAAAAATAGCCAACATGCAACTTTGAAAGGTGGCGGGTGCATTACATAACCCAAATGGCATCCATCTATACACAAAAGCACCGTAAGGGAGAGGATCCATCGGTATTTCCATATACCCAGATAAGCCATCCAAGGTGCAAAAATATTCATGCCCCGCCATCCTTTCCAAAATTTGATCAATAAAAGGTAGTGGAAAATGGTCTTTCTGGGTGGCATTATTCAATTTTCTATAGTTAGTATACATGCGCCACCTAGTGACAGCTCAAGTAGGGATAAGTTCACCCAACTCGTTTTCCACTACCGTAGTGCCCCCTTTCTTAGGTACACAGTTAACCAGACTCACCCACGAACTATTATAGATAGGATAAATCATACTTGCATACAGTAGTTTAATTACCTTTGTATGCACTACAACCTTCATATTTGGATTTAGCCTACATTGAGGTTGTGAACACGGTATAACAGCTTCTTCTAAAAAGATTCAATGTGTACAAAAACTAGGGCTGATTCCTTTTATGTCATGGATGGTCCAACTGAATGCTCCTTTATGTTTCTTCAACACTTTGAGCAACTGGTCCTCCTTTTCACCTGTCAAAAGAGAGGAAACTACAATAGGTAAGTCATTAAGTGGTTAAAGAAAAATGTATTTTAAATTAGGGGAAAGATTTTTAAGCTCTAATTTAGGCACTTTATCCAATGATGATTTCGGTATTGGCTTGACATCCTACTCGAGATCCTCAAACCTACTCTTCACCCATAAGCACTCCTCTTCTAATGGTGCTTCTGCACCTTTATCCTCCTGTGGGCCTTTTTCTTCATCCTCATCAACAAACCTGTGAAAATTATTTTTTAAAACTATCAATAACAGGGTAATAAGAATCAATAAAACTACAACTCTATGTATCTATAGGGTACTTTGTAGAATTATAGACATTAAAAGAAACTTCTTCATTCTGCAACTGAAGAATGATCTTACCTTCCTGTACATCAATTAAAGTTCTACAAATTGCTAAGAATGGCCTACCTAACAAAAGTGGTATATTTTTATCTTCCTCCATATTAACTACCCTAAAATCAGCTGGAAAGATGAACTTACCTACTTTAACAAAAACATCCCCTACCACTCCCCTTGGCCTAGTTATGGATTGTGAGCTAATTACAATGTCATCCCAGTGGGCTTAGGCTCACTAAGTCTGAGCCTAAAGAAGAATGACAATGGCATCAAATTCATACTTGCCCCCAAATCACACAGTGCATTTACTACTTCCATGTTGCCAGTGCAGCAAGGAATGGTAAAGCTTTCCCTATCCTTAAGCTTAGGGGGAATATTTCTAGTTATAATAACTGAGCACTCTTTCGTTAGTGCCACTACCTCATCATGATTTTCCTTTTTCCTACTAGAAGTTCCTTAAAGAATTTTGCATATATAGGAATCTCCTAGAGAGCCTCTATTAACAGCAAATTTAAGTCTAATTTCTTAAAGACTTCTAAAAATTTCGCATTTTTCTTATACAGTTTCTTTTTCTTCTCCTTTAGGGGGGACGAGAGCTTAGAAACATAAGTTCAAATTGGAATAGAATGTTTCTTATCGTTATAATTTTCAGACATAGGAATAGGAATAGAATCTGAGTCAAGGTTGCTTACCTCCCTGACTCATTACGTACCTTGGTAGCTGGGAGCTAAATTTCAGCATCAGAAGATGAACTCTCCAGTTGGTTTCCACTCCTTAGGCTAATTGCTTTATTGGACTGCATTGCTAGAAAAATTTCCTTGGGGACGCTCCTGTTGTTCCCTATTTATCTGAGCCATCTGTGCTCCCAAGTCCTTACAATAAGCCTTCCTATTAGCAAGGCGGGATGATATATCCTTTAAGAGGGATATAACCGCCTTATCCTTCCTTTGTGTAGAGGCTTGTTGATAGAACTAGGGATCGAAATCATTCGGGGCATTAACTAACCCCTAATCTCTATGCTCATAATTAAAACTAGAAGGGGATTTTAGTTCATTATTATTAATTCGATAAGAAATGTTCGAGTGCTAGAACCTCCTTCCGTAATTCTTATTATAATTACTATTGTAAGTTTGAGGGTATGGATTATTATACCTTTGGTTACCACCCATATAACTTACATTCTCAGATGGTTGGTCCTCAAAATTACTCCATTGGCATTCTTGGTCAGATGATCACCCTCTACGAGTAATACACATAACTGGTTGAGGTTATGAAACACCCGTGCTTATCTTTGCCATCAATGCATCCATCTTTTTATTGAAATCCTTCATTATTGTGCTCTATCTCGAATCTTCAAATTTAAATTCTCCCCATATTGGCAAATCAGTTTGCCACATAGTGCTTCCACTAGCCATCTATTCAATCAGCTCTTCCGCTTCCAATGGTGACTTTTTGAATATGTTACCACCTACAAATGAATAAACCATAGCAAAATTAGGTGGTGTTAAGCCATCATAAAACGTGCTTACCTGTGAGTATTTATTTAGATCATGATGCAAGCAGTTTCTTAAGAGCCACTCGAAATGTTGCCAAGCCTCATTCAGATTCTTCCTTCCAAAATGTTTGAATCCCAAGATCTCATTTTTTAGCTGTACCTTTTTTGATGGTGGGAAGTATTGTGACAAAATATTGCTCCTCCATTTGATTCCATGATGCTACGGAACCAGACTTCAATGATCTGTACCACTCAATGGCCCCTCCATTCAATGAGAATTTAAACAACATCAGTCTAATCATGCCCTGTGGCACTCCTGCCTACCTAGCCGTATCTCCTACCATCAGAAATCTACAAAGATGATCATTGGGATTGTCATTGAACCCTCCACTGAATTATCCATTCGTATGGATCAAATGCATCATGCAAGCCTTGATCTCGAAATTGTTCACCCAGAGAGGAGGTAGGTATACACCATTGTTTTCCCTAGGCTTGTGAGGAGGTATATAAATTTCCATGTCTCTATTCTCAACAGCTCTAGCTTCCCATTGAATCCATTGTGCATGCTCTCTACGAAGTTGCTCTAATTCAGCCATATCTCTGGATGACCTTTCTTATTCCGCTGCTGCATGCTATGCTTCGTCCATCCTATTAAGTATTTCTCTTCTCAACCTGTGACTAGAACGTTCAATTTTAGGATCAAATGGCAAAAGTTTTGGATTTTGAGAACGAGTTTGGATGCACTAACAAACAACACGTAAAAGTCAAAAACATGAAGATTTTAGAAAGTCATAAAAAAATTAAAAAATAACTAAATATAATAATTCAAAAAACCAAAAATATTCATAAAATAAAATGCCTAAGTCATCCATATAGCCTAGGTTCGAATGGCAAAGAGAATAAAGTTCCCCAATAATGGTGCCAAAAACTTGATAACGTGTCGACAATGATATGAATTTACTACTCTGATCGCTACAATCAAAGGAAAGTGTACCCCATTGTTGTGAACTAGTAAATCTTGTTCTATAAGTCCAGGTATCGATCCCACAGGGAAAATATCTCCACGATATCTAATCTACGGTTTTAGCATGTCATAGGTAATAAAATAAATTCTTAAAATTAAACTAAGTTAAGGTACTCCTATATGTGATATTTGTCAAACAAAATCTTTATAAGCAAAATCGATGGGAAAGTCAATTGATATTTTACCGATCTATGAATATTAATGTGGATGAAACTTATTAACATATCCAGCAAACAATAAATCAAAACAATCCAAGCGTTCGGATCAATATTAATGCATGTTTTCGGTAGTTACTCCTACTCTGTTAAGCACTTGGGGTAAGATTATCCAGAGGGTCCCCGTAGTTTTATAAATCAGAAAATAGGTATGCTTAGGTTTCACAGGATTGTTAGTCCTCCCTGTTTTCTAGTTGTCAATCTAGATCATGTAGCAGATATGAATCAAATCAATGTTCAATCTTACGAGGCTATCAAATCGCATGCATAAAAATGAACATAACCACAAACACAACTTAAATCACCAATCGCTAAATCGAATCAATAAGGATGAATAGAAAATAATGCATACAATCGTGAATAATATTCCTAGTAGTTCCCAACTCCGAATCAAATAAAAGATGAAATAAGGAAAACTGATGAAATAAGGAAAACTTAGGTCAAACTCAATATTGAATCGATTGATTCTAGCGGGCGAAATATCACACGAAGGTGAAGCTCTATCGGAAAACTCATTTGGACAAACGAACCAATAATCCTTAAAAGGAGAAGATGCAATGTAAACTCTTTTAATTGATTGAATCCTAAATAACGAATACAAAGTATTCTTAAACCTAGCTAGAGTTCTTGAAGTTTGTAAAAACAAAAGATAATAAAAAGCACATCATAACAATGTATTTATATGTTCCCAATCCAAAAGAAATAAAAAATAAGTGGAAATCTATCAATTTCTGCGTCTAAGCCTGGTCATGTGGTGACCAATAAGTGTCATATCATGAACGGCCAAAATCTTCTCCTCAACAAAACCGTTTGGATCTTTATATTTTTAGCCTGTCAAGTTATATACAACATCATCTAAAACTAACCAAAATTGATAAAAGAAAAAATTATAGAAAACCTTTTAAAACATGAAACAAAACCCACAAAAACCAATACAAATATCAACAAGTGATACAAACTATGGCTAGGAATACATGGTGAGATACTACCTTATCAGTTATATGCTCTAGCAAGAGTTCGGAGTCGTCAAAAGATAATGAAATGTGAAACCTGAAAATGTTTAAATTATACTTCTAAAAAATTAAAGAAAACCTAACACGCCGAGTTACAAGCAACAAGCCAAGTTATAATCATGAATCACAAGTCAGCACGGTGAGTTACAAATAACATGCTGATAAATTTTGTTCTGTCAATCAAAATTTTATTCCCTATCGCAAGTCAACATGCCATGTTACAGCCACACACCGGCGTGTTCAGTTCTATAAATTTATACCTTTTTCCGTTCTCAAATAACACATCGGGTTCTAGTAACATGCCGATATGTTTCATTCTATTAAATTCCAAGCTGCTCTTCTCTGGACCCAACTACACGTCGAGTTGTCTAACGTGTTGCTCAATCCTTCTTTGTACCATCAACTCTTAAATCAGTCATAATTGCTTCGTCCGATATCTGATTTCTATGATGTTGGATCCATAAGAAAGCTTGAAATAAAAACTTTAAACTTACTTCAATGCTTCTCCTCAAAATCAGCCTCAAAATAACTCAAATGTGACTCCAAAGATCAGATTAATTTTATGCACATTCATCAGACTTCAATCCCGTCACTTAAATTTCCTTATCTTAGGTTTCAATCCCTTGCAATTTTCAGCTCAAGAAATAGGTCAAGATGCACATGTTCACAGTCTCAATGACCCTGGAGCAAAGAAAGGTAAAAAATAAACGTAAAATAACCAAATATGTACACAAAACCCAAATGAAATTAAAAACTTAAAAATGCATGAAATGCAACAAAAAAATGCCTAAAAGCAGTTAAATTGCCCATCAATAGGATTGCATAATGCCTACAATACAAGGTCTAAATTGACCTTTTCAACCACCCTACACTTAGAACTTTACTTGTCCTCAAGCAAATTACTCGAAACCCGAAATAGAAACATAAGTTTTTGCCTGCAAACCCAACAGGGATCTAACTATGCTAGCTCATCAATTCTAAGCATGCCAGAGAATAGATAACCGAATAATCACACATAGACAATGAACATAGATACTCATGTTTATTATATCCAAACAAATCAAATAAAGAGGAATGGCTAAAGCTAATGCAACTAATGATTTCACCCCACTGGATTTCACTCTAGTTGCTCACATTTCAAGATGGAATTTTAGAAACACACTCAATCAATGCAAAGCACACATCACATAGCAAACTAATGGCAATCTCGGTACGGTCATTGCTTAAGGGGAAAAATCAGACAATCGAGGGGCTTGTCATATTAATGGCAATGGGTTAGGTGTGTTAAAAGTTATTTTAGTCTACAACTCTTTTATTCAAGTTTTGGAAACATAATTTGGTCAAACAACGGTGTAAATAAATAAAATAAACATTGAATCACCAATCCCAAATTTTTTCTTAGTAGCACTACGTATAGAGAAAAGGGGATGCAATGAAAATAGTAGGAAAACACCCCACACTTATTCAAAGACATATCTGAAGAATTTGGATAAAAGAACAAAGAAAGTGTGAATCCAAAAAGATCACAAGGATACACAATGGGAATTAAAGTTCCTTTAACCTTCGGGGAAAAGAATTTTAGAAGTGAAGTGCATTGAGCCCTAAAATACACATGACTGAATTTTGGAACCCACCCTAAACTACAGAAGACTAGTTTCTATTATACACAATTATTATTATTATTTTTATTTTAAGAAGTGATCAATGTTTTTAGATAGTGAAAAATACACCCTACAATACGGGATTAAAGAACTTTAACCAAATTAAACTTGAAATAAAGGAGAGGAAGGGTTCAAGTGAAAGTTAATATGACGGGATTTTGGCTTGTAGCTTTAAGGCATATGCCTTATCATGTGGCTATGAAAGAAATGGTCAAGCCCAAAATATGGTGTTCTACAGGCTAATTAGTATTTTGGGTTAAAAAGGGTTAAAATGAAAGAAAAGAGTGGCATGTGTGCATGTGTGGTAAATCCTAATGGTCTCCACATATTAAGCCCATGATGCCAAGTGCAAAACCCACACCGAGTTCTATGTTCTAGTGTAGCATGCATGATTGTCTCTCACAAAAGATTGACAACCGATGTGAAATGGTTCCTTGGCTAAAAAATCCTTACTTTTTAGTATAAGAGAGAATATGAAATATGCTTTTGTTGCTTAACTCTTCCTAAGTTCTTAGCCACTATTTTAGTTCAAACATAGAAAAAAGTGCAAAAGTTTGAACCACTATAGGTAACCATCCTATTATTTTCGTGAACAAAGCATTACTCAAAATGACTAATAAGCAAAAATAGGCTAATTCCTCATATACTTATTCAAAAATTTCGAGTCACAAACTCCAAAACAGGCACTAAAGTTCAACTTCGAGGATAGCTATGCAATTATTGATATCCAATCACATAATAATTCAACTAGCACTATGGCATTTAACTAACATATATCAGTAAAACATACCTCAACACAAAACAATGAAACCAAAATCAAACCAGAAAAATTACATACAAACATCAGTAAAACCAACATCAAACACCAGCAAACATCATGACACATCCTAGCACGCAACACACCCTACCAATAGAAAATAATAAAAGGAACAAAAGAAAAAGAGAGAAATCCCTTTTTCCTTTCTATACCTAAAATGCACTTACTATTGGGAGTTCAATGGAGTAAGAGAAAAGAAGTGGAAAGGAAAAAGGAGTACTCGTAGATCTATAGGTCTTGGAGGTGGCTGAAGTGAAGGGTAGATCATATCGTGCTTTGAGCAGTACTTGGCTATAAAGGACTCGAAAGTTGCCACTCTCTCATCTAGTCGATGGGCTACGATCTCTATACTCAAGACTCTCTCATCCATCTGACTCATCCATTGAACATTATGAAGATGCATATTGTTCAGAGTCACTAAGATGGTATCATACTAGCTACTAGATTCCCCTGATGTGCCTCCTTGCTCCATTTCCTCTAGGAGTTCCTCATCAACTGTTGGCGCTCCTTCTTCACCACTCTCCTTTGGGGATGTCTGACAAGGTGATATTTGATATTGTATTCTAGGTGATGTTATGGTTTAATAATGGATAATTTGACTCATTTCATGTGTTCTTGTTTGTTCTTTATGCATTTTTGGTTTTCCTTGCATTTAGGCCTTCTAGGTATATGTTGTTCTTTTCAGGTTTATTTCATTGTTTTCGATTTTCCTTTGGTCCAAGGTCATTAAGACTAAGAAATTATATATCTTGACATGTTTTTTAAGCTGTAGAATGTAGGTTAAGGGTTCTAGTTTGGATGCGAGTAAGGATGATGCATACGTGTGAAGTTTGGAGTATAAGAGCTATATGTTCATAAACTTTGGAGTAAAATTCATGATATTTAGAGGCCAATTCAGGAGATGTACTTTGAATCAAAGTTGAAGATATTTTCGTGAGCTTTCAAAAAAGTACTGGATCATTGAATTTGGACTTCAGATGAGAAAGTTATGAAGGAAAGAAGATGAAGTGTGCAACTAGTGAAAAGTCCAAATCCAATTGATTCTTGCATGTTCATCATTTTTCGAGTGATTTTTGAGGTATTTGGATGCCGAATTTGAAGATGTTTATTTAAAACAAAGTTGACGATAATTGTCTTATCTTTCCAACGGATCTTAAATCACCTAATTTGGATATTAGATGAGAAAGTTATAGCCGATACAAGGAGGGAAGTGTAAGAACTCGAGTATGATTACTCGACAAGCTAGAAACACATAAACAGTGGGAAAGAAGCAGGTGGTCTACTCGAGTTGCTACTCGACTCGAGTAGAATTGCTCAACCACGAGTTGGGTTTTGACCAGAACATGTTGTTGACCTAACTTTTGCAATTCTTATCCGAATTGAATCCCTTTTCACTACACCATATATGGCCTACAACAACTAAATTTTTTTATATTGCTTGCATTTTGTTGCCTAAGGTAGAGATTTTTTAGTTTTTTTCAATATTGTTGCAATATTGTCGCATGTAACTAACACCATATAGATTAATGCAACAAAAGTATGAATTGTTGCTTATTTTGTCATATACAATTTACCTAATGTAACAATTTTATCAAATTGTTGTAAAAACTAGACTAAAATGATGAAAAGCAACAAATTCACAATTGTTGCCGAAAAAAATTCCCTTAAAACTACTAAAATTACTAAAATGATGCTTTCACTTTTCCCTCCTTTTTCAAAATCCCACTATTTCCTTTTCCCTCTTCTTTTTCTTCAATTCTGCTTATTATTTTATTTCAAATTTTTATTATTTGTCTCATTTTGAAGCCCAAAAAATTTTGCATTTTTGAGCACTCCCTCCTATTTCATTTTTACTAGTTCGAATCACCCTGCCCATTTCATTTCTCTTTTGCAACTTGGCCAGTTTTTTTACTCTTCTTTGCTCTTGTTCAACAGATGAGAAACCAATCTCAGTACCTTCCTATCTCGACTCATTACCTTGTCTCACCAGTCTTAGCAAACACTATCTCTCGCCCTTAATCTTTCATCTCCAGCTTCATTCTTCGTACACTCCTCCTTGAAGCAGTCATAAACATTAGGTCAACTGATCACAAAACATTCTCAATTTTGATCAATTGCTATGCTCATCTCTTGTTCGCCAGTCATTACTGTTATTGACCCTTGCAGAGGTTAGTTACTTTTATCAATTACTTTTCAATAAAAAAAAATTAGGGTTTTATACATTTGGTATCTGTAGAATGGGAATTTATAATTGCCTACCTCTGTTTGATTTATAATCACCATTACGATGCTTTAGCTTTTAGATATTTTTAACAGTAAATCTGTGGATTTTGTAATTTTAGTTGTTACCAGAATTAGCGTGCTGTAATTTTCTTTTTTCCTTAGGTTCGGTCGAAGTATATGCTTTCGATATTGAAGAACTTGAACTGGGTGCTAAACCCAAGCCAGAATTTATTAGTTTCCCTCGAGAAGATTTTGTGGACTCTCGCAAAGAATGAAGTAATAGGGCTTCCAATGGTTCGTATTTATAGAATAATGATAAGAGAAAAATATGGTTTCCCCATTTTCTTAACTCTGGTATAATTTTCCTTTCCCCAAAAAAAATTTCAGCAATAGTTCTTGGGTTAGATATTGAATTCTGGAATTTTATTTTCTTAATTGTCTACTGGGGCAAGCCTTTTTCATCTACGTATTTCAATTCCTTCTTTCTTAATTTACTCACTTTGGCTTGTTTCGAGTCGTTTTTCATTTATATATATGGATAGCTTTTTGCACTTGCCTTAGTTCAGGTTTTTTGATTCTATTTGTATAATGTTTAGTTATATATTTGTTTGCTATTCCTTAGTGCAACTACCTTTTGTGAGCAATTGAATAACCACGTATAAGTTGTGACCAATTAAGAGATGGCTCAGGAGCTTTTCTGATGTTCATATGTCTGGACTGATCATGGCATTTGTTGGTTGGTAAAGATAAAAGAAGGCATTTTCTTAAGTGTATAACTGCCATGTCATAATTGAGTTATGTGAGGGGATACTTTGAATTATAATTCAAAGTAGTTCTATCAGATTTTTCTTCTATCCTTGGAGATACAATAAAAGTAAGTTGCACAAGTTTTCTATTAATCTGATTTTATGTATTTAGGTTAGAAAATTGTTTCGTAGGAAGGCAATATTATGGCTGTTGTAGTAAGTACATACTTAGGAAATATTAGCCATCCTTGTGTTGAAATTCCTTTCTGGCTAATTGTTCCATCAGTGTTGAAAGTTCAATATTAGTTTCCTCCTTCTCCTTCATTATTTTAATCACATCTTCACTCTCAAGTTTCCTCTGTTGGTTTATATCATAGAGTTTAATCACTGCTTATCAGTGCTTAAAAACTGATAGTAAATTTTGGTGCAACTGTTTTAAGAGTGAAATTGAAAAATAGCATAGATTAGAAGACAAACAATCTATATTGCTTAAGTATAGGTCCATTAAAGCATTTCTCAAATGAAAAGATTCCTATAAACATTAAAATTTTGAGAAACATAATTGTTCATATAAAAAAAAATAACACAAACCATAACTTCAAACCTGCCAACATTTAAACATTAATAATTAAAAAACTCAGTAATCTAATCTCCTAAACCCAAACCCATATACATAATTATATTTGCATTATTAGATAAAATAAAACTATTTTAAAAACTTTATATGTTGACTTAAAGATTATGTACTCGTTGGTTCCTTAACTTGACTTAAAGCTTTCACTAGCCAGTTTACTTTTTATTTATCTTCATGTTACATATCTACCATCCTTTTTATATTTTGAGTTGTGTAAATTAGCATCTGAATTCTTTTAGTTTCTCTTTATGTTACCTTTTCACAAAACTATAAGTTAATTTGTAGGTTGGTCGGATGGTGCAGGAAAGTCTGCCGATGGTGATAAGTGGAATTTACTCGCACTATTGTCAACACTGCAATATGTATGTAGAAGTTTTCTGCTTCATAATTTTTTTCCTTTATTCATCAATGTGATTCTATAATGCTAGGCTGGCATTGAATAGTTTATCATATAAAATATGGATTTTGTTGGAATCTTAATTTTAAACCTTGCCTGAATGGAATAACACTTATAAATTGGATGCCGATACCCGTGTTGAAAACTTTGTTAAATTTTTGTTTATAATGATGTACACAAATCTGAAAAATTGTAAGATAATCGCAAAGCTGTCAAGGATGTACACAAAGCTGGACCAAAAAGCTACACATAAGTCCGTAACAAGTTGGTAAGTGCAACTGATTAGTTCTTTTCCTCTTATTATATTTCTTATCTAACACTTTATTTGTTTGTTATTTGGTATTAGCAATAGGAAAATGTAGATAAGCAGCCACCTATGCATGCTGAACTATATGTTGCAACTCGGAAAAGGACAACAGGCTGTACCTACAAGGCAACAGAAGAGCATGCTAAAGCTAAGATAGTAATTTCTTTTTTTCTCTATGACAGTTTATTGCTTCTTATAGAATTTGTTAAGTTTAATTAGTTTAGCGTCTGATGGAGTATATGATGTTTTCATATAATGTATGTTATTCTACTTTTTATGTTGATGAAGTATATGATGTTTTCTTTTTCCATTGGTGATAATACACGTTGTACATACAAGTTTAAATAAAATACTCTTGATTTGTGAACTTTGGATTACTTGTGATATCTATAAGTCTGAGGTGTTGAGTGAAATTTGTTATCTTGATTAGTCTACTGTTGAATATGTGTAGTGTTGAGTTCAGATTGCATTTTTGTTAAGTTGAGATTGCATTTTTCATCTTTCTGTGTAGTGTTGAGTGAATTTTTTTTGGCTAGTTTCTTTGTATCATTACATTCTGCATAACATGTCACTTGTTTGGATAGCATAAGTTGTGATTGTATTGATTTCAAAGTTCAATTTATTCGTAGGAAGAGGACTTCTCTGATGAAGATGAAGATGAAGAGGCATATTGAAGATGGGGGAAGATCAATGAACAGGAACAATGTTTTGAGACTTTGTTGAAACAATATATTTTAAGTATTTGGAGAATGTTTCAATGTTCGGATGTTTAAAAATTTTATGTTTTTATAAATTTCGATGATTGGATTTATATTTATGTAATGAAATTTCAATTTGGATTTCAATTTTGGAAGATTTCTATAAATTTTTACCGCTCAATTGAAGATTAATTACAAAGTTGTTGCCAAATCATATTACATTGTTGCAGATGGTTTATGAAAATTCTTGCAAATACCATAGAAAATTGTTGTAAAATTATTGGAAAATTGAATTCCAATTGTCGCAAATTAATATTGTTGCTTTATTACATTAAAAATGTTACAATAGCAAATGATTTTGCTGCAGACTATCATAAAAATTACGACAAAATTATTAAAATTGTCGCATAATTGATGAAATTTTGGTTTAAAAAGCAACAATAATTATTGTTGCAATAGCCGATATATAACAAATTGTTGCAACTGGATGTCAATTATGCAACAATTGTAAATTGTCGCCCGTGAAAAAAATTTGTCGCCCTTGAAATTCTTGCAACAACCATAACCGCAACAAAGTTCAAATTGTCGCCGTAGCCTTTTTTGGGCCTAATGCAACAAAAAAGGGGTATAAGACAACAAAAATCCATAGTTGCAGTAAGCCATTTATAGTGTAGTGTTTGTTTTGGGATGCTTCTATTTCATTAGAAAAAATATAAGTAGATAGCTTAGACTAATTTTAGGTCATCTTTGGATTGTTTTCTAACTTTTTTCGGAGGAGATTCTTTGATTAGAACTTTTGACAACTCCAAACTCTTGGAGGAGTGCATAACACCCCAAGAGGTTTTGTACGCTGATTTATTATTTCCACTAAGCATTTGTGTTTATTGTCGTGACTTTCACATTTGTGATTATTCTTTGAATTCGAATTTTCTATAGCGTTCAACATCATTTGAGGCTACCTTTGAATATAGTTTGTGATTAATTAGAATTAGTCTTTCTTACTCTTTTTAATTGTTTAATTAGGGATTCGGCACCACCCTCATTTGATTATAAATCATTAATTCATGCTATCGCTTTTCGGGAGAAGTTGATTGGTTGTTTAGGGTTTCTTAATTGCGAATGTTGATTACCTATTTTGTGTTGCGATTGTAGTCTCATAAGATGCGTATCTATTAGTCAGGTACATATACGTGACTCTACCTAGATTAAACCCTAGGAATCATTAGAATTGACAACTCCTTGAAACTTACGAGCCAGTAGTTTCTGGACTTGTTTTCATATTGAATTTGTTTGATCTAGGTTTTATAATTGTTTTCATTATGATTAATTGAAATTCTGCATAAGTACCATCCCCGTTTAATATTCAGAAGTTGGATAAACAACCAGAGGAGAATAATTAAAGTCGATATAAATCAAGATTGGAGAAAGATCATTGTACATGTTAATTTCGGTTTATTTTTTTGCATTTTAATTAATTCACTTTATTTATCCGCTCAGACACGTTAGGAAGCCTAGTAGTTTTGTGCTTGTAGCTACTTTCCTGTGGGATCGATACCTGATACTATGTGCATTTGCACAAGTATTTGGCATGAAAACTAAGGAATTTAGGGCATATGTGTTATATTTGATCATAGTTTGGCCTAGTTTTGTTTTTTATGCAGGGAGTTGATTTGGAAAGTATAAAGGGGACTCAAA
>CAOJCR011352958.1:0-11213 GCA_948330485.1 Euphorbia neoarborescens | reverse complement strand
TTGTGCCATTTATCTGCGTGTATGCTAGAAATGGCCTCTTGATAGCATGAGGGTTCTTCATGTTCTGAGATTATAAGATCCCAATCCTCGTCCAAAGTTTAGTCACGGACCTCGAGAGCATGGACTCTTACCCCATTCCTGACTCAAAGATCCGCTTCGCTATAGTCTAGATGCCTTCTATTTCTTAGTCCCTACACATTGCAACAAATGTGAGAACTAAATCCTGTGTTAACAACCCGACATGTAGAAACATCAATGTTAATCTTAATAACAAAAATACCTGAAGCACTCTCTTAAGCCTTTTTTACTCCGCCTTGACCTTGGGAGAGGCATTCTTCAAGTGCCCCTTGTCTCTGTATCCATGACAAATGTCCAAAGATGAAACTTGGGTTTTAGGACAAACCACCTTTTTGGCCTTATCCTTGGCTTTCCCCTTTCCCGTACCTTCAGGGTGGTCACCCTCATTCTCCCGCTCCACCAACTTGATCATTTCATCAAGCTCTGGAACTTTCTTAGTCATCCTTTGGATGAATTGGTTAGAGGACTCAAGTAATGATCCTAAGATGAGATCCACAGCTAGCTCTTCACTAATTGGTGTGCAGAGTAAACTAAGTGTATCTATATACCCCTTTATTTTGAGTATGTGATCAATCACGTTCTATCCCACATCGATCTTGCTCGAGCATAGCTTTCTTACTGCCATAAACTTTCATGTGTATTCCGATCATGATACCTCTTGTCGAGCGTATCCACAGTCTCATAGGCATGTGATTCCTTAAACTGCTCTTTTAGTTTAGGAATCATGGTATCCAACAGCAAGCATGTGACATCTCGATCATCACGCACATATTGGTTATATAGTTCTAACTGTGCAGCTGTCACGCCATGACCTGATGGGTGCTCAGCTGGTAATGGCCTATCTGGGACATACTCCTTTACTTCTTGTCTTAGAACTATCCTTAAGTTCCTAGACCAGTCCAAAAAGTTACTCTCAGAAAGTTGCTCCTTTTCCAAAATGGATCAGAGGGTAAATGTATTGTTTGCAGCCATTCTAATAGAAAATCTTTATCAAATCTTTGAAAAACAACTATAGAGAAAGAAAGTAAATAGAAGTTAAATAAAGGACTTAAAATCCAAAACATTAATTAATCCAATTTTAATGTTGTTGGTGATTTAATTTGGCTGACTTGACCAAGGCCCTCAACAAATCTATAATGGTCCAAACTGAGCTTGTTATGTAAAACAATAATAGTTTATTAGGTAGGTTAACAACCCCATCCATACACTATGGACTCTTGGTTTGAAAGGCTCACGGTACATTACCTTTCTGGGCTCGGGCCAGGGGTACATTAGCAACCCGCAGGGTCAGAAACCACAATTCACTCTATTGGCATATCAAAACAATGAATATGTTTGTCTTGACCAATTATGACGTGGTTGGCTAAAGCTCTTTCCACAAAATTATTCACTTTAAGATAATATTCATTAATTGATATCCGATCACCTTATCTATATCAAACTCAATTCAAGTAGTTGGCTAGGAACTTTCTACTAAATTGTTTGACTTAGGTTGAGGCTGCGAATTTAGAAAGCACTTTTGAGGGACCCCGTATTTAAATTTTTGATTCATTTTAATCAAAATGTTAACGGCTTAATTAGCATACATAGTCGCGGATTTTGAAACATGCTTTGGAATACTATTCTACCATTCAAATATGCAAAACTTACATCATACAAAATGCAAGGTGATCTATAGGCCACATAATACAAAACTAATGAAAAACTAATAGCTAACTATTACAATTCTTCATTATCCTTAGTTTGCATTTTATTCGGGCTCGCCATCTCCTTTCATACCTTGGACTTGCTACGTGGGCTCCTACCATTTTGGTTTATGAATTAATTATAATTACTAACCTATAACTAAGCTAAGTAATTAAAATTAAATTACATCAAAATAATACCACGCAGGATATATTTACCAAAATAAATAAAATACAACCAATCTTTGTAAAAGGCCTATAGACACCTAAATCACCTAAATACAAACAATGTACCTGTCGTGCATTTTCATACATATCGTGATGCATATCAATAGAAAATAAATCCAAACATTCCAATTTTAGATTATGTCTAGCCATTAAAGTGATAGTCATCAATTTTAACCATTATGGAATTGTCCAATTTAAAGACCCATTGAATTACATTTGATGCTCCCACTTAAATTCGAAAATCCATAATCCTAAAACTATAGCAGACCAATCACAACCCATGACATGGGCTATTGGACCAACTATCAGGCCATATTCAATTAAATATCAACCATATAAAATTAAATATGCATGTCCACACCAAAAATTATTTTATACACATTTAAAATTAACTACATTAATTATTAGCTGAAACGGGCCAATCCAATCAAATTAATCCATAAAACTCAGAATTGGGTTGGACTGAAAAGTTCAAAATCACTCGGGACTGGAGGCCCTGTCGGCCATCATCGCCATTTGGTGGTAGCCTCATCGGAGGCCCAACTGTCCCTGGTCGCAGTAGCCTGCGGCTGCTGCCGCTGGGCAACCATCAACTACTGCTATGCAGCTACCCACTGCCGTGTGCTACTGCTCATGGGCTGCAGCACCAACAGCTGCGAATCGCAGCTAGGGCAGCAGCTGTCGATAGTGGCTCACCCGCTGCCTGCCTCCCGCAGCGATAGCACTACCGCTGCCTACCGACGGCAAGTAGCCCAGTGCCACCGTGGGTGGTGGTCGACGATTTTGATTTCAATGTTTTTTTTTAAATCACAACAAGCAATCATCAATAAGAAAAATAATATACTACGGTAAACTAAAAATTATCTAATCTATCATAGCATGCATTAAAAACTTAAATCTAGTTAGGAAAAAACATCAAAAACTCCAATCCTGTATGAAACCCCTAATCTACCAATTAATTTCACCAGATCTAGCAATCAATTTTTTAGATCTATAATTACCAATTCTCGATCTACCAAAATTAATTCTAGATCTCAAAAATTAATTTTAGATTCCTTCCAATTTACCATAGATTTAACTAAATCTTCCAGATTCAACTGCAATCGCGGCTCTGATACCACTGTAGGTAATCAAATTCAGGACTAAAAACTCAATAAGCACGGTGGAAGGCTTTTAAAATTTTTGGATTCAACCCCTATTGGAACTAATTCAACAAATCTGAAGGATTTAATTATCTGTCTATCTTATTAGAAGAATCAGGATTTGCGGAAGAAATTAAATGGAAAGTTCCGAAGCTTACCATTTATCTCTTTCGAGATGCCACTGAATCCTGGTCATCCAACCAAAGAGTAATGTACGAACTCCTCTCGGCTATGGATCCATACTAGCGGGGTCTAGGTTGAATCAATTGTTCACGAAAAACCATGGAAAGGATGAAGAAAGAACTTTCTCTTCTTAATCTAGGATTTAACGCAAATCTGCTTCTCTTAATCCTAATTTCAATAATCTTTTCCTTTATATAATAGGACTATAGAAACCCTAACGAGCCTAGGTTTGTAAAACGCATGCCATGGGGTCCCTAAGGCCCAATTACTTTGATCAGTCCAATTAAATTCCACCGACTCAAAGTTTGATTTCATAAACGGTTAATTAAATCAATGCATTATATTTTAATGTTTTAATTTCACCGATCAGTAAATGGATCCATTAATTTAACTATAAATTAATTTAATTAAATATAACAATTACCATAATTAGATTTTAATCAAAATCCAATTAATCCCAATTGCACATATACACTAATTAAATACCATTCACATTAAATTAATTCAATTAAAACTCTATGCAATTTATTTAATTAAATTATAAACCAAGTGTAATTCAATTAATTCACAATTAATTAGTTACCACATATTAATCCAGTAATTAAATATTTCAGATCTAATTTATTAATTAAATCAAATATGATTTCTTCAATCCATATTATTTAATTAATCTGATTCAACCTTATAGACCAACTTATCCAAAGCCAGAAGTTCGATGTGCAAGATCCTATGGGACTATCTTTATGTTGGCAGTAGGACCAATTCCTGCAGACTACTAAGTGGGTTCTAGCAAACGCACAATAGCCCTTAATTAAGAAAGCTAGCAGCACCTCTAGTAGAGAATAAACCGTCTCGGTAGTTGTGCTTGTATTATCCCTTACCATTTGACATCTGAATATATATATAGAGTCAGGGGCATGGCTCCATCATCCCGCACTACTATATATTCCTTGATCTAGATTAGATTGCTGAGGCAAATGAGTACTGATATGATGTCCAAAGCACATGCATTTGGCATATAAAACAAGCATAAATATGTGTATTTTGTGTATTTAACGAGTATTTTGTGTTAGAATGTTTATTTTTCAGGTTTTTCAAGACTAAAGGCGTTTTTAGGACATTTATGAGGGATCGTGACAAATGGGAAGAATTATGGATAAAAAACGAAGAAAAGTGAAAAATCAAGGGAGATTTGACAGAACTCTGTCACGATCGTGACTTCTATATGTCGCGACTACGACCCAAACGTGAAAGCCATCCCTGAAGAATAATATGTATGTTGCAATTGCGACCTCTACTGTCGCGATCGTGACCTGCTTGAAAATATGACCGTTAGGACCAACGATAAACATGAAATGGCTGTTGTTCTCCCTCTTTATTCCTCCAAATTGATGTTTATCTATCCTAAACAAATCCTAATACATTTTATCACTTTAAAACCAATCAAAAACACTTGTAACCACCATAAAACTCCATAAATAGCAATCAAACTCAGCATTTTTGATACAGAAATTTAGAGAGAGGGCACTCTACACAGGAAACAAGAGTTTTAGAGAGAGAATCTGTAGGGATAAATTCTATAGCAATTCAAAAGACTCAAAGGAGTAAGAAGAAGCCCTTCCATTTAGAAGAAGCATCTTTCTTGTGTGGAAAAGGTATACAACTCCATTAGAGTTGTATTCCTTCCCATGGTATTTTTTATGTTTTCTGTTTTCTATTTTGAATAAGAGTTAAACATACTCTTTGTATTTGATATCTTACATGCACAAAATTCCCTGGAGTGATGACAAACTCCCATTAGGCAATCTCTATAATGATTGACAACTATTATATAGATTGAATGTTAGAGATTTTGTTACAAGAGTTCATCATTATGTATGCCGATGTCTAAACATGTTATTTCTATGAATAAGATGGGATTATTTGATTACTACTTGATGATTCTTCATTTAATTCTTGGCTTACATGCTGGATATGCATATTGAGTTAAACATCACTGAGTGCATATAGAAATAGAATGAGTGTTAATGTTGTTTGATGAAGATGACATTGATATTGTGCATATATATTCAAATGCATGAAAAGGGCCTGCAATGTTGTATGTTGTAATAAAAAAAGCATGGGATATTATATGTTTGACTCATGCATGAATTGGATTAGGTTAAACATACTTAATCTAATGTAAAAACCATTGTAATAATCAAAGAATTGTATTTCACCAAGTATTTGGATCAAGAGTGATATTGAATGATTTATGAGATTAGTCTATAGAAAATTCTAAGTAATTCAAATCATTGTTAATGGAATATAGTTTGCATTGAAGGTACTCCTATGTGTGTGTGATTTTATGTAGAATTCACACTAAATAATCCACTTCTAGATTACTATAAATATAATATATGAGTATATATGCCTGCTGTGTATGTTTTTTCTTGTGGGATCGATACTCGGACATAAAATCCGTTTTATATATTTATGCGACCCGTATCGTTATAGAAGTGTGTGAATTTATGTTTTGCATGAGTTTATATGAATAAATAAAGCGCACCAAGTTTTTGGCGCCAATACCGGGGAACTAACGGTGGCCAGTGGGTTAAAGTATTCAATTCTGATTTATGGATATTATATGTAATATTTATTATCATTTTATGTTGTTCATATATTATATTGTATTGTTTTATCATTACTTACATGTTTTTATATATTTTAAAGGCCTAGAATACAAGATACTATAAGTGGTGATGTTTTTATATACTAGTAAGAGTGTTTACATATTTTCCTTTTATGTTTTTTATATGTTAAATAAAGAAATATTTCCATTTTTAAAAATAAAAAAGTTCTTATCTGTTTTTCCTAAAAAAATTTACATCCACTTTACACAACAATGATATTGTGTTATTCAAGTATGTGTATGTGTAGGGGGGATGTATACTCATTTATGTTAAGTTTGATGTTAAAATAAAAGAGATAAAAAGGTTAAAAATATGATGCTAAAATAGGCCAAAATTTTAAATTTTTTTCAAAGCTTTCATAAAAACCAAAGCATGTTTTAGCATGCTAAAGTTAAAGTTAGTAGAATAAAAAGAATTTTATGCCTGTCATATGAAATACATGAAATATATGTTTGTTTTTACAAATATACATATTTATATTGTTCTTGTATATCAATTTATACCAAATTACTTTTTATTGTTTATAGCTTCTATTATATGTTGTCTTATTCATACACCTTTTTATGCCTTATTTCCTTTAAATTTAAACTAAGAATAAACTTTATGTTATGTGGAATCCAATGTTTTAGTTTAAGCACCTAAATAATTTCAAATAGTTAGATATAAGTTGCAAATGTTATACATAAAATAATACTTAGACTAAGTCACATACTTATGAACTCTTTAAACATTGAAAGACATACTTTTTATCCAGATTTAGTTGGTATAATAAAGGAAACTAAAGCCATAATTCATGGAAAAAGATAAGTCAACAAAGGATGAGGGTATCATTTGAGAGAAAAACAAAGTATTTATATGTCAAAAGGGGAGAGTGGTATGGAGCATAAAATGCAATAAAACTATAAAACATTTACGTAAATTTCTTTCAAAAGATATGCAAAAGAGAGGTAAGAAAAGAGCTAAAAGGAAAGAATTGATATGGAGCATAAAATGCAATAACGTTTGAGCTTTAGAAATTTAAGTACCTAAAATTTCCTTGAGACATCTACTAAATACATGTGAGCTAAAAATTATCCTAGAAAGCTATCTTCCTATTTAGATAAAGTTGTCGATCACGTTCTGAAGTAAGTAGTAAATATCAAACTAATGAACTAAGGAGATTCTTATGGTATACATGCACCAACTATACATAACTTATTGAGTTACATTTTGATGTTGAACTAAAAAATTAAGAGATTCCATTACACATTAAATTTTGTTCATTAGTATATTATCAAAGGAAATACTTGTACAAACAGGAAGATATAATGAAAAAAAGGATATGATTTTGCTTGAGGATAAGCAAAAGGTACGTGTAGGGGAATTTGATACGATATGATGTATTTGGCATACAAAACAAGCAAAAATATGCATATTTTGTGCATTTAACAAGTATTTTGTGTTAGAATGTTTATTTTTTAGGTTTTTCAAGACTAAAGGTGTTTTTAGGACATTTATAAAGGATCGGGACAAACGGGACGAATTATGGATAAAAAATAAAGAAAAGTGAAAAATCAAGGGGGATTTGACAGAACTCTGTCACTATCGCGACTTCTATATGTCGCGATCACAACCAAATGTGCAAGCCATCCCTGAAGAATAACAGGCGTATCGCGATCACAACCTGCTAAAAAATTTGACCCTTAGGAGCAACTATAAACATGAAATGGCCATTGTTCTCCCTCCTTATTCCCTCCAAATTGGTGTTTATCCATCCTAAACCAATCCTAATACATCTTATCACTTTAAAACCAATCAAAAACACTTACAATCGCCCTAAAACTCTATAAATAGCCATCAAACTCAGCATTTTTGATACAGAAATTTAGAGAGAGAGCACTCTACACAAGAAATAAGAGTTTTAGAGAGAGAGAGACTCTGTGGGGAAGAATTCTACAGCAATTCAGAAGACTCTAAGGAGTAAGAAGAATCCCTTCCATTCAGAAGAAGCATCTTTCTTATATGGGAAAGGTGTACAACTCTATAAGAGTTGTATTCCTTCCCATGGTATTTTTTATGTTTTCTGTTTTCTATTTTGAATAAGAGTTAAACATACTCTCTATATTTGATCTCTTACTTGTACAAAATTCCCTGGAGGGATGACAAAATCCCATTAGGAAATCTCTATAATGATTGATAAATATTATATACATTGAATGTTAGAGTTTTTGTTGCAAGAGTTCATCATTATGTGTGTTGATTTCTAAACATGTTATATCTAGGAATAAGATGGGATTATTTGATTATTACTTGATGATTCTTCATTTAATTCTCCGCTTAAATGCTAGATATGCAAAGAGTTCATATAGAATCAGAATGAGTGTTAATGTTGTTTCATGAAGATGACATTGATATTATGCATGTATATTCAAATGCATGAAAAGGGCTTGTAATGTTGTATGTTGTAATAAACAAAAGGCAGAGGATATTAGATGTTTGATTCATGCATGAATTTGATTAGGTTAAACGTACTTAATCTAATGTAAAAGCCATTGTAATAAACAAAAGAATGGTATTTTTCCATGTATTTGGATCAAGAGTAATGTTGAATGATTTATGAGATTAGTCTACAGAAAATTCTAAGTAATTCAAATCATTCTTAATAGAATATAGTTTGCATTGAAGGTACTCCTATATGTTTATGATTTGATGTATAATTCATACTGAATAATCCACTTTTAGATTACTATAAACATAATATATGAATATATATGCTTGCTGTGTATGTTTTTCCTCATTGGATCGATTCTCAGACTCAAAATCCATTTTATATTACTTATGCGACCCGTATACTTATGGAAGTGTGTGAATTTATGTTATGAGTGAGTTTATATGCATAAATAAAGCACGCCAAGTTTTTGACACCGTTGCCAGGAAAGTAATGGTGACCAGTGGGTGAAAGTATTCAATTCAAATTTATGGATATTATATGTAGTATATATTATCATTTTATATTGTTCATATATTATATTGTATTGTTTTAACATTACTTACATGCTTTTTCATTTTAAAGGCCTAGAATGCAAGAGACAATAAGTGGTGATGTTTTTATATAATAGTAAGAGTGTATATATATTTTCCTTTTATGTTTTTTTATATGTTAAATAAAGAAATATTTCCATTTTTAAAAATAATAAAATTCTTATATGTTTTTCCTAAAAATTTGTACATCCACTTTACACAGTAAGGACATTGTGTTATTCAAGTCTGTGTGTGTGAGAGAGAGAGAGAGGGGGGGGGATGTATACTTATTTATGTTAAGTTTGATGCTCAAATAAAAGAGATAAAATGGTTGAAAATATGATGCTAAAATAGGCCAAAATTTTAAATTTTTTTCAAAGCTTTTATAAAAACCAAAACATGTTTTAGCATGCTAAAGTTTTAAAGTTAGAAGAACAAAAAGAATTTTATTCTTATCATATGAAATACATGAAATATATGTTCATTTTTAGAAATATACATATTTATATTGTTCTTGTCTATCAATTCATATCAAATTACTATTTATTGCTCATGGCTTAGACTATATGTTGTCTTATTCATATACCTTTTTATGCCTTATTTACTTCAAATTTTAAAATAAGAATAAACTTTATCGTATATGGAATCCAATATTTTAGTTTAAACACCTGAATAAATTCAAATAGTTAGATATAAGTTGTAAATGTTATACATAAAAGAATACTTAGACTTAGTCACATACTTATGAACTCTTTAAACATTGAAAGACATACTTTTTACCTAGATTTAGTCGGTATAATAAAGGAAACTAAAGCCATAACACATGTAAAAAGATAAGTCAATAAAGGATGATGGTATCATTTGAGAGAAAATAAAAGTATTTATATGCAAAAAGGGAAGAGTTGTATAGAGCATAAAATGCAACCACTAAAACTATAAAACATTTACTTAAATTTCTTTCAAAAGATATGCAAAAGAGAGGTAAGAAAAGAGGTAAAAGGGGAGAGTAATATGGAGCATAAAATGCAATCACTTTTGTGCTTTAGAAATCTAAGTACCTAAAAATGCCTTGAGACATCTACTAAATACATGTGAGCTAAAAATTGTCCTAAAAAGCTATCTTCCTCTTTAGATAAAGTTGTCTATCATGTTCTAAAGTAAGTAGCAAATATCAAACTAATGAACTAAGGATATTCTTATGCATGCACCAAATACACATAACATATTGAGTTACATTTTGATGTTGAACTAAAAAATTAAGAGATTCCATTACACAATAAATTTTGTTCATTAGTATATTATCAAAGGAAATACTTGCATAAATAGGAAGTTATAATGAAGAAAAGGATATGACTTTGCTTGAGGAAAAATAAAAGGTACGTGTGGGGGAATTTGATACGATGTGCAAAGCACATGTATTTGGCATACAAAACAAGCATAAATATGCATATTTTGTGTATTTAATGAGTATTTTGTGTTAAAATGTTTATTTTTTAGGTTTTTTGAGACTAAAGGTGTTTTTAGGACATTTATAAAGGATCGGGACAAACGGGATGAATTATGGATAAAAAACGAAGAAAAGTGAAAAATCAAGGGAGATTTGACAGAACTGTGTCGCGATTGCAACTTCCATGTATCACGACCATGACCCAAATGTGAAAAGCCATCCCTGAAAAATAATAGGTGTGTCAGGATCGCGACGTCCTCTGTCGCGATCGTGACCCGCTAAAAAATTTAACCGTTAGGAGCAATGATAAACATGAAATGGCCGTTGTTCTCCCTCCTTATTCCCTCCAAATTGATGTTTATCCATCATAAACCAATCCTAATACATCTTATCACTTTAAAACCAATAAAAAACACTTTTAACCACCCTAAAACTCTATAAATACCCATCAAACTCAGCATTTTTGATACAGAAATTTAGAGAGAGAGCACTCTACATAAGAAATTAGAGTTATAGAGAGAGACTTTGTAGGGATGAATTCTACAGCAATTCAGAAGACTCAAAGGAGTAACAAGAAGCCTTTCCATTCAGAAGAAGCATCCTTTTGTGTGGAAAAGGTATACAACTCCATAAAAGTTGTATTCCTTCTGATACTATGTGCATTTGCACAAGTATTTGGCATGAAAACTAAGGAATTTAGGGCATATATGTTATATTTGATCATAGTTTGGCCTAGTTTTGCTTTTTATGCAGGGAGTTGATTTGGAAAGCATAAAGG
>CAOJCR011352393.1:0-10553 GCA_948330485.1 Euphorbia neoarborescens | reverse complement strand
GAATAATCCGGGCAACCCAGCTCCGATCACATTTTCCTTTATTACAGGCTATCGGTATCACCACCCAAGCGAAGGATTTCATCATCCCTCTATTCATACAAGCTATCAATTGGTTCGATAAGCGTAGATGAGTTGTAATAATGGCTCACTCTGTGCAGAATATGATCCTTATAGATCCTCCACCACCGGGTTCAGCCCCATAATTGGTCGGGGCCTTGCCCCAGATGAGCATCCAAGACTCAGCGGCGGCCCGACAAAGCATAGAGGTTTATTATGGCATTACACTCGAGCACACCGCCTTGCTTGGAGTTCCCTCAATCCCAGCAACCATAAGCCCAAGTTATCAACCTCAGCCTATGGTTGGACCCCCTCAGGCCTCATCATACTATCACACGGTCACCAACCTGTGGGCAAGCCAAGAAACATTTCATCAAGGCCAATCGACGGATCCTACAACATGTTATTATCCGTGGGGATATGGGCTATACCCTGGTTTTTAGTCCAAAAACCGTAGCCTCCAGCCACTTCGTCCCCATATGGCCAGCCTCAACAGGTCCACCCTCACACTCCCAAGGGATAATCTAAACACCTTCCCCCTGTCAGTTCTTCCTACCTCGATCTTCTCTACTCAAGCTTTTCAAGAGGCAGTGGTCACTCCTGTCCTGGCCACACCAACCCCAAAGGTGGATATATTGGCGGATCCCAGGTTTGAGTCTCTATTGAGGTAAGGACTAGACAAATATAATATAGCCAACCAAGACCCCATCTCTCACTCAACTGAATCCCAATTCTATAGGCGTATCATGGATATGCCATTTGACTCCAAGTTTAAATAGATAAGCATCAAGGACTATAATGGCAAAGACAACCCTAAAGATCACATTCAGACCTTCATTGAGAAGATAAGGTTGGAAGGAGCCACGGAGGGCCTAATATGCAGGCTCTTCAGCACCACTCTACACAGACCGACATCCTTGTGGTTTGAAAATCTGGATCCTTGATCCGTCATGGGCTAGAACCACCTGGAGAAACTTTTTTACGCTAATTTCTCTGGATCCATACCCATTGGTAAACCGTCTTGTACTGTGCATGATATGAAACAGGCGCATGGGGAACCCTTCAGAAAATACTTAGAGTGCTTCAATTGGAAGTTCCTAAATGTCAAAAATTTGGACTTCGCCATAGTGTATAAGGCCTTCATCCACAATACTACCAACGATAAGATACGTCATGACCTCATTATGTGCAAATCCAAAGATCGGATCGCCATTATTATGTAGGCCAAGTGTTTTATGGAGGTAGAAGAGATAGAGGATGAATCCCTTAGAACTAGGCGAAGGGACCCCAGGGCGACCACGACAAGAACCAGTAGGAGTATAATAGAGGGAAAAGGAAACTATGCATTCCTTTAAGAAGGTTAACAACATCCCAGTCGGCTATACAGATGCCTTAGTAGTAGAAGTGGGGTTAGAAGGCTACTTGGTTAAAAGATTCATGGTCGATTCTGGGAGCTCCGTGAATCTTATTACTAAACAGGCAGCAGAAAAAATCAAGCTTACACAAAAAAGATTCAACCAGTGCACTCTCTGTTGGTGGGGTTAGGAAACCACCCCGTGCCTATTATGGGACAGGCCATGCTGTCAATGGAGGTTGGTGACGCCAAGCACGTATGGCAAATAGACGCTTTGTTCACCATCATTGATGCATCCTTATCTTACAATATCATACTGGGTCGACCCTTCATCATGGAATCAGAAGCGGTCATGTCTCTCTGATATTTAGCCATGTAGATCCCGTCCGTGGAGGGACAGCCATCATTAAAGGTAGTCAACGTGCAGCCCAGGAGAAGTATATAGCATCCTTACAACCGCCGGAGGAGACTGACTGAATAGGGTGCAAACTCAGGAGCCCATCAAAATGGAAAAATGCAAAAGGTATCATTTAATTTTTAAACTAAATAAAAATATTATTGTTAAGTTGAGTCCAATTTTGTGTTCTTTCTCTTTTGCTAGGTACAGACTACATCTAGTTATGAGACGGCTAATCCGTCACCCTTCACTGACTTTACCAACATCAAGAGGTGATTGACCTGCTCTCCCTCACTGATTCTTCACTTCTTGAAGTGATCGAGCATCTCTCCTTCATCGTCCCTACATCAAGTCATGAGACGGCTGATCTGTCATATCTCACTGACTCTAACAATATCAGGGGATGATTGACCCGCTTTCCCTCGCTAATTCTTCACACCATGAAGTGATTGAGCATGTCTCCTTCATCAGCCCCACATCAAGTCATGAGACGGCTGATATGTCACCCCTCACAGACTCTACCAATATCAGCAGGCAATTGACCTTCTCTCCCTCGCTGATTCCATATGCCAGGAAGAGATTGAGCATCACTCCTTCATCAACCCTATATCAAGTCACGAGGTGGCTGATCTGTCACTCCTCACTGACCCTACCAACATCAGGAGGTGATTGATCTATTCTCCTTCGCTGATCCTTTACACCATAAAGTGATCGAGTATCTCCTTCATCGGTCCTACATTAAGTCATGAGGTGGCACACTGACCCTACCAACATCAGGAGGCAATTGACTTGCTCTCCCTCATTGATTCTTTATGCCATGTAGTGATTGAACATCTCTCCTTCATCGGCCCTACACCAAGTCATGAGGCGGCTGATCTGTCACCCCTCACTAACCCTACCAACATTAGGAGGCAATTAACCTACTCTTCCTCATCGATCCTTTATTCCATAAAGTGATTGAGCATATCTCCTTTATCGGCCCTACATCAAGTCATGAGGCGTTTGATCCGTCACCCCTTACTAATTTTTACCAAGTCTTCAACTCATTGATTGTTAGTGAATCTGCAGGCGGATGGCTTTCTCTCATGTGCACATGAAACCAAAGGCAACAGAGGTAACTGTGATAAGGATGTAAGCGCCAAAGAAATTAACTGTATACAACTTTCTGTTGCATATGTGTCCAGAGTATTGGATGCTTTTCATCGTCTTCCTCTTCTGGCGGCAGAGCTGTAGGCATGGCTACTAGTTTAGGTCTCTTCAACCTCGCTCTTACAAATGATGTACTAAAAAACCTACCGGTAGGAACGCTAATAAAAGATGACCCCAAGGGTCCTATCTCAGATTTCCTACGGCGCCTAGAAAATGCCAACAAACCCAAACGCCTCACAAGAAAAAAAATTAAAAATATATAGTCATTAACACAAAAAGCTCCATAAGGTTTCTCTTTATCACAAAGCATCATGAAGCATTACAAAACTCCTATCTACAACTAAGCATAAAAAACTAACTGCTCAAACGAGCAAACTACGGATTAACATGCTAGGATAAAATAGTAGCTAAAGCTTCTAAAAGACAACCGACATCAGGACAGTTGGCTAAGGAAAGAGATACCATAGAAAACACTAAAATAAGGAGATCGCACTCCACATAGGTGTAGCAAAGACTATTCGTCAGCATCTACAAGATATCAGCACTGAAACCATTCTCATCATAGAGTACATGGTAGTGCATTGGTTTACTTGCCCCCTTGATAGAGGCATGGCTGTTCAAATAGAAATCAAACTCCCGACAGAGGTAGAGCTACACCCGGTTCATCAACATAAGGAGGTAGAGGGGCCTTGAGAAAAACGGAGGATGGAAAGAAAGGCTCCTCAGTAAATAAATCATCCACAATGAACGAAATCTCTATAATGGATGGCCTGTTGCCATCCCCCTCACCATCGTTCGCTGCCCCCTCAACAACCCCTTTATCGTTAACCACGTCCTCCTCCTCGGAGTCCCCCTTAACCCTTATCCTTTTCTCCTTCAACACTCGAGCTACACGCCACTTGAACTCGGCTTCCCCCTGACATGCATTCGACAGTGGTTGGAAACAACTACCAAACCGCTCAACTAAGGGGCAGTGTATCCTGTCGTTGTCAAGTAATAAATCTGGTCTCTAAGTCCAGGTATTGATCCCACAAGGAAGATACCAAAAAGCACCAAACTACTAGGGTTCCTAACGTTTTTGAGCGAATAATAAATTTAATTGATAACACTACAAATTAAACCTAAATTAACATGTACAATGATCAATCTCCTATCTTGATTTGCACTAACTTCAATTATTCATTTAAGGCTATTTAATATTAAATGGGGATGGAACTTACATAGAAATTTAATCAATTAAATTATACTCAACTGCAAACTCTAATTCATGCAAATATGAAGGCTAATTATTGCGTATCTACTGATCGTGGTTAAGCTCTAGTTCGTTAAGACATTTTTCAAAGGTGAATTAGTTCTAGAGGTTCAGAAACTACGGCCTCATAAATTTCATGGAGTTGTCAATTCCAATTATTTCCTAGGGTTTATTCTAGGTAAAGCCACAAATATGCACCTGACTAATAAATTTGGATCTCACGTGACTATAATTGCAATCACAAAACAAGTAATCAAAATTTGTAATTAAAAATTCTAAACAATTAATCATCTCTTACGCATGCGATGGAAAGATTTAATGAATTATAATCACACAAGTTTGGTGAAGAATCGCAAATTAACAATCAATAAAAATAAGAAAAACTTATTCCAATTAACCAAAAACCGTATTCATAGGTAGGCTTGTGCGAAGATGAATGCTATAGAAAATTTCAATCCGTAGAGAGTAAAAGCAAATGGGAAAGTCAATGACAATAAACATAAATCCTTAATCGAAATAACAAATTGGCGTACCAAACCTCTCGAGGAGTTATACTCTCTCTTAAGAGTCTAGAGTCGTCGAAAGATGGTTAAAATAAAACCCAAAGTGTGCTTATATATCTTACAAAATAAAATAAAATAAACCTAAGTTTGTTTGTATTAAAATTCTATCAAACTCGTCGAGTTGTAGGGCTAACATGTCGATTTATAAATCTTATTGCAAGGGAACACATTGAGTTCTGACAACTCGGTGGCTTGTTTCATACTGTCAAGTTGGGCTTCTTTAATCGCATGGCAAAGTTCTTAGGCTAACATGGCGAGTTTTCTTCCTTCTCTTCGAACGTTCTCTTTTGCATTACAACTCACCGAGTTATCGGTGTAACACGGTGTGTTTTGCCTTCTTCACTTAGCACACCGAGTTCATGGCTCTCCTTTCTTAGCAACTTCAAATCTTCGTAACTTTTTCATCTGAATTCCAATTTTCGCAATCTTGGATCCATTGGAAAGCTCGAAGGATGAACTTTATCTTCCTTGCAATGCACCTCTCCGAAATCTGCCTCCAACTACCTCGAAATCTGGACCAAAGATCAGTACTTTTTCTTCCAGTAACATTGGACTTTATTACCCCGTTCCATCATTTCCTTATCTCGTGTCTCAAGCCCTATACTGTTAAGCTCAAGAAACAGGTCAATTTATACAAATTTTCGATCTCAATGACCTTGGACCAAAAACAAACCAAAATAAACATAAAATAACCAACATATACAAACTCACAAAACACAAAAAAAAAAACTAGAAAAATGCATGCTATGCAACAAAGAAATGCCAAAACTCAGTCAATTTATCCACAAACAAGGTTCCATAATGCCTAGAATATAAGGTCAAAACCGACCTTATCAACTACCCTACAGTTAAAACTTTGCTTGTCCTCAAGCAAACAACCTGAAACTCAGAATAAAGATACATGTTTTTGCCTGCAAACCTAGCTAGGATTTAACTATGCCAGTTCACCAATTCTAAATATGTAAGAGCAATCCATGCAATAACAATAATCATCTACGGACAATAAACATAAATACTGTTGGTTCACATACCCAAACTAATCAAACGAAAAGGAACAGTGAGAGCTTATGCAACTAATTAATTCAACTCACAGGATTTCACTCAATTCATACAAAATTCAAGGTGAAAAGAAAAGACACTCAATCTAAACAAAGTATGAATCACACAGCGAACTAATGGCAATCTTGGTGCAGTTATTGGCAAAAAGGAGCAAAATCAAAGAACCTTGTATGGCTTGTAATGTTAGAGGTTAAAGGTAAGGTGTGTTGAAGGTCAATTTAGGTTTACAACTCCTTTATTCAAGTTTAAAATAGAATTTGGTCAATCACGGGTATACAAGAAAGTAAGAATGAATCACAAAACCTAACAATTCCTTTATTAGCAACTAGATAGAACAAACAAGGGAATGAAAAGAAGAAACAGAGAAAAACCCCACACTTATTTACAAAACATACCCAAGATTCAGAAAAAAGAAATGGAGAATTCTGAATCAGCAAAGAGATCACAAAGGAAACCCAATAGAATAAAAGTTCCTTAATTATTCGAGAAAAAAGAAATTAAGACAATTTAGCATTTGGAACCTCAAAAAGCACATGACTTTATTGTTTGGAACCTATCCCAAAAACACAATAAGAACTAGTTGCTATTTATTGGAACAAACATCAATGATAAACATTTATTCATATATGTTTTTTACACAAGACAGAGTGATCGAATCATGTTTAGAATAGAAGAACAAACCCAAAAATAAAGAATGAGCTCATTAACCAAATCTAACTTGAAATCGAGGAGAGGATGGGTCAGACGGAAAGTTAAAGTGAAGGGAATTTGGCTTGTAGCTTTAAGTCATTTGCCTTGTAATATGGCTTTGAAAGAACAGGCTCAAGCTCAAATAGGGTGTTCTACGGGCTAGTCAATATTGTTAGTTTTAAAAAGTTTAAAATGAAAAAGAAGTGTGATGTGTGCGATTGTGTAGTTATACCTAAGGATCTCCACATATTAAGCTCTACTTATTCCAAGTGCAAGACTACACCAAGTTCTATAATCTAGCGCACAATGTATGATTGCCTCTCAAAAAAGAATAGGAACCGAAGTGAAATGGTCCATTGGCTTAAAAATTCCTCACTTTAAAGTTCAAGAGAGTCATATATATGTATTTTAGTTGCTATTGATCTTTCAGTGTTCCTAGCCACTATTTCAATTCATGCATGGAAACAACAGTAAATGTTCAATCCTTATTGTTTTCATGCAGTTAAATTGTTCAAAATTTAGCTCACAAGCACAAACAGGCTAATTCCCAGTATACTTAGTCCATGTTATCCACTGATGAGGTCAGAGTTGACCTCATATTTTCACTCTTTTTTTATTTACTTCGTGAGATTTCTACTGCATTTTTATGGATAACTGTTCATGTTTTATATGTTTTCAGTGTTTTGGTATTTCTGTATTCTGTGTTAGTCTTCAGTGTCTAGCTCATTTGTATGTTTGTTTTTTGTGATGTTTGTGTGTTTTTACCTCTTTGATACGTTTACGGGTATATTTGTTGTGCTTATGAATAGGGTTTAGGTCGAGATCCCTAAAATTCGTGCAGAAAGGTGTAAAAATAAGAAGACAGGTGCTGAAAAGAAGCCTTACACGAGTATGAAGCTTTACACGAGTTCGTGTCATTATGGTGAACTCGTGTAAGTAGAGCAAAAATGAACAGAAGGGAAAGCTTGAGGTAACACGAGATTGCTAATCCACAAGAGGTCATGTGCCTATGGTAAAGTCATGTCACTAGAAGCCGGTTTAGCAGAGAAAGAACATGAGATCAAAACGACATACATGTGGAATGGCATGAGATCCATAAGAGAGGAAAGTTTTACACGAGTTTATGTCACCTTACAAACTCGTGTTAGATGTGGCTGAGCAGATAGAAGAAGAACATAAGGGTTACACAATACGCGTGTGGCAAGGCATAAGATCAACAAGAGAATTAAGAATGACATGATTTCGTGTGAAGGTCTTGAACTCGTGTCATTGAAGGCCGAGGATTACATTACAAGAGGTTGCAACTTTACACGAGTTTGTGTAGAGTGTGGCAGCTCGTGTAACCTTACGAGATTTATTAAAATCAGCTATTTATTAAGTTTTTATTTCCGAATTAGGTCGGACTATAAATAGTACTTTTGTATTAGGGTTTTCTTTATCCAGAATTTGTGTAACTCTCTCTTCCCCTCTCTAGAACTAGGGTTTTGATTGAACAAATTATTTTCTACAACTTGGCTGGAGTTTTGGGAGAATTTTCTCTACCGATTCAGTTCCAACTGTCGGAGTCCGGTTAACGGTACATTTTAAGGAAAGTTTTTCTTCTCTTTTCATGTTACTTTCAACTAGTTGTGAACCGCAACTTAGTATTGGATTGGTGTGTTACATTCTAACTCTTTTCATCCCTTAATAATAATATTCTTATATGATTTATGCATGTTAACTGTCATTGTGAATGCTTTCGTTTCTGTACTTCATTAGGTTTAATTTTATCAGTTTTATATAAGTCTGGTCTTATCGGGTTCTACACCCCAGAAATCATAGGGAATTGACACACCCAAAAGTTATGGAGCTTTAGTTTCTGAACCCCGGAACTAGTCCTACCGCTTACAAACGGAGAAATAGGCTAGGAGCCAATAAACCTAGATTTGTGGATTCGAAACCCTTTTGCATACGTAGCATTCGTGTTCTGATTTGAGTTTATTGTTGATTTGAGCCCCATTACATCTCATTCCAAGGGAATTATTCTGTTCTGGATCACTTAGTTTAGATTTAGTTTAGTTTATCATAGTTTAGTTTAATTCTCCAATTTTATATCCGCTCAAACAACTAGGATACCAAGTAGATTGGTGATTGTGGTATAAATCCCGTGGATTGATACCTGGTCTTACCAGAATTATTACTTGACATCAACGGGGTACACTGCCCCAGAAAGAGACGCTTTTTAAGTGTATACTTGAGAGCCATCAAGTTTTTGGCACCATTACCGGGGACTTATTTCCTACAACATCGGACCAAAGGTCGAATAGTTGGATTGAGTTTTGTATTTTGTATATTTGTTTGTTTTTATTTATTTCTGTTGATGTGTTTTTCTTTGGTTTTTATTTTCTTCTTTTCCTGATTTTATGCAAACTCGCTCTTCCGTGAGAAATTCTGATTTGGTAGATATTGACCCTGAGATTGAACGGACTTGTAGCAAGTTAAGGAAGGAGCACAAAAATTTGACGCCAGAGATGGAACCTAAAGATTTAAGAGCAGAGTTGATGCGTATAAGAGCTACAATGGAGCAGTTCGAAGCTGATCGTGTCGCCAGAGAGGCACAAGTTATTGAATTAAGGGATCGGCTCGAACATGAAAGAAGGGAAAGAATGGAGCAAGCAGCCACAGAAAGACTGGAATAGGAAGCAAGGGAGTATGAGAATAGAGTACAGAACAGACAACCCGTCAGAGATGGCAGGCCTATGGCAGAATTGATGGCCCCTCACAGATCGGGATACATTAAAGGAGTGATTATATCGGCCATTACAGCTAACAACTTTGAGCTAAAGACCAGTATGATTCAGATGGTACAGAACATTGGCCAGTTCAGTGGAGGTCTCTCTGAAAACCCCAGCGCCCATCTGAGAGTGTTTCTAAGGGTTGTCGATACAGTCAAAATGAATGGAGTACCCAAGGATGCTATCATGCTGAAGTTATTTCCATTCTCTCTAAATGAAGGAGCTATAGAATAGTATGATTCACTACGGCCCAGTTCAGTCTCTTCGTGGAATGAGATGGTAGACCAGTTCCTAGCTTTTTACTTTTCCCCATCTAAGACCATTCAACTGAAAAATGAGATCAATGCTTTCCGACAATTTGGGACGGAATCAATAAATGAAGCGTGGTCTCGATTCCAAAGGATGTTGCACAACTGCCCTCACCACAACATTCCATAATTCGACCAAGTTGGTATATTTTATCATGGTTTAACTGCTACTAACCGTGCACAGGTTGACTATTCAGCAAGGGGAGATATATTTAAATTGTCAGCGGAGCAAGCGGAAGCACTTATTGAAGGCATGGCTAGGAAGAGCACGATGTGGATCGAGGATGCACCAAACAGGCAAGACATGCATATGGCTTCAGCGGGACAGCCTAACCCCAGCATGGAAGATATGACTAAGAAGATGGAGGCAATGATGGCAAAGCTGAATGCACTTGAGATACAGAAGTCGGTAATGTGTGTGACTTATGGTGGAGATCACCCAAGTCAGGAATGCTAGAGGAATGAATTTTATTCCCAGGGAGGTGAGACTGTGAATTACGTGGGGGCCAGCAAAGGTATTATAATTATAGCTACCATGGCATTTCATACAATTCCTACAATTCCAATTATGGGAGAAGGTAACAACATCCTAATATATCGTATCCTAACAATGATAATGTGTTGAGACCTTATTCCGAGTTTTATTCTGAGCACAGGAACCTGTAAGGCCCCAGCATTAGAGTACAAGCAGCCCCTACAGCTACCGGCTCCACCATCGAAGCAGGAGGAATCAATAATGTCAATGCTAAAGGATATTTCAACAAAGTTAATAGAGAACACCACTCGGCTGGCAGAAAATTGACACGACTTTTTCATACGTTTATTTAGGTTCAATTGGCACACAGAATATTTACATATAGTTATCCAATTTCGATATAAATCGTATATTCCGCAAGAGCACGGATCATTCAAGCAGTATAAAACGGATTTCTTTTTAGAATCCGAGTATC
>CAOJCR011349116.1:0-10519 GCA_948330485.1 Euphorbia neoarborescens | reverse complement strand
AGAAAGGCTGAGGACTCCGAAACACACACTACAAAGTTCTAAATCAAGTGTTTCTCAAGGAATTTCATTGAGTTATCCATTTCTTAGTCCTATGGGCTTAAGGCCCAATTGGGCCTCAAGCCCACATAAGGCCTACGGTTTAAGGCCTAAAACAAGTGGGGTTTTGTTCTGTGATGGAAATAAAAATAAGGGAATTATGTTTTTATGAAAAATGTTTTTTTATATCATCTTTTTAATTAAAATAAAAACAAATGTAAAACAAATCTTATTTTGACTCAAATATGATTTATTATATTAAAATAAAAATAAAATGATGACCACTTGACATAAAGAAATAAACAAGTATTATTTTGCATGGCCATCCCTAAATTCATGCATAAATTATGGATTCTTGTCACATAAAAAGAAAATTTTGGTGCATTAGGAGGGGGCACGTTTTTTACAAAAAGAAAAAGCAAGAAAGGAAAATCTCTCTCTTGATCCTTTCCTTCATCATCTCCATCTTCAAACTCATCCTTTCTTCTATCATCTTTATCATCATCTTTTCAACCTTTTCTCTCATCTTTTCTAAAAAACCATTACCACCCAAAACACTTTAAAACACTCACTAAAAAAAACCCAAGTTGCTTTTAAATTTTGGAAAACTCATAACATCAAAAAGGAAACACTTGATTCGGTTATTCAAGTTTCGACGGAGATCACCAGAGAAAGCTCAGTTTCTAACACTCGACTTGTGGTAAAGTCAGCGGGAAGGTAATCCTAAGCCTCAAGCTTGTTCATTTCTTCATCTTTGCCATGTAAACATCTCATTCTTGCATATTTTAAGTTAGTTTACATGTTTTTCATCATTAAAAAGTAAATGAGTTAAAAAAATCAGACTTTGATTGGAAGAGTAAAAATACCTTAGGAAAAAATGGAAAATGATTAACTAATTTCACACTTTTAGGCTATTTGGGACTTAACTTTGCTATCTTGGAGATTTTTGGACAAAACCGAACTATTGAACTATAACCGGGCCACATGAACAAAAAAGGGACTCAATAAACCTAAAACGGGCTAAAGTGAACTAAAGAGACAAAAATCAGACTACAAGTTAACTTGGTTTGAAGATATTTTCATAAGAATCAAATTCCAAAAATTTGAAATCCGAACTACCTGAGATAGTTCCACTCTTCTTACCATACAAAAAGAGACTTAAAAGACATAGGAAAACTTGTTGGAGTTGTTGATAATATGAGTGTTTAAATATCTTAACAAAATTATGACATTTTTAAGCACAAAACTGAAATGATATAAACATATCATCATTTGCTACGTCAAAATATCTTTCCAATGGTATATTATATACGTAATTTGGATAAGAGATGAGTGAGATATTGCATTTTTAAAATCTGTACGTGTACCTGCATTGGTTTCTAAGAGCAGGTCGCAATCGTGACTTGACGCTATCCGCTCATCATTTCTTTTGAATTTTTGCTTGTTTTTAGCCATTCTCCAACCCCCTTTTGACCTGTCTTCCGAGATTTTGATTCCAACTTGATTTATCTTCTCATAAACACCGATTTTCTCAAGATACTTTCATTAAAGAATTTTAAGTCATGCATCCACATGCATTATGCATATTTACTCAAGCTTACTTGATGTGAATATGATGTCTGCCAAGGTATAAACACATCATATACCTGCATGTGTGACCTAGATTCAATTTTGTGCTATACGCATTTGCATCTAAAAAACCAAGCCAAGAAGCTGGGTTTAGGGCCTCTAACACCATTCTATGAAGGGAATTGTTTCCCAGATGCTGACTCAAAAAGATTGCAGGTCTTTAACTAAAATCGAGCTAAAAGTATTTTGGAATGACCGTCACCATAATACCAATCCGAAAATGATAAAAAATGTTTTCGAGCTGTCACGAGACCATCTTTCGACCCAAACCGTCTTAATCCAACTAATCAAGTTTTGTCAAACGGCCCCCTAAATAAATGAACCCGAGCTATCGTATCGCCCCATTCTCAATGCATGTCCATTTCAAGTATCATGTGTGCAATGTGTTTCAATTAAGGCTTTAATTATGTATTTTTGATGTATGTGTGATGGATGTTCCCCCAATCCCAAATTCAACAAATTACCCCGTAGTATAGCTTGTGTGAATAGGTTGTAAACAATGTGTATATTTTAAATCGCTTTGTGTGCCCGATCACCTTAAATCAAAAATAAAATCAATTTAGGTGGTTTTCAAAATAAAAATGTGTTGTTTTAAATATTGTCGATTTCTTAAATGTCTTTTGAAAAAGCATGAGTAAATGCCTTATCCAAATCCGATCTCTGGATCACGATTTTGGATTCGAACTTAAGATCCGAGAAATACCGTCAATTAATTCCCGACAGAGCTTGGAACCTGGTGGCGACTCCAAATATCATATTTTAGAGATTCGACTAAAATTTCTTTTAAAACGTTTTCATATTTCAACTTTGATTTTCAAAATAAAAATCCTAAAGCCCGCATTCGCGTGCATATTAAATTATAGAATTTCTTCAAGGAAACCTTATCTCGCTTTTTAGGTGAAAGGTGTTCCTAAAGGAACAAACCTTAATTGCTTAAGGATTTATTCAGTTTTCTCAAATCGTTTTCCAAACCCAACTCTATTTCAATTAAAACTCCTAAGCCTGCATTCACATATGTGTTTCGTTTGAAAGGTTCTTCTTCCAAAAACCATAAGATCGCTTTTAAGGCAAGAGGTGTTTTGGAAAGGATTATTTAACCCTCTTAGGAAATGTTTTCATCACATTAAATTTTCCTTAAAATAAAATGCTTTCTTTTCCACAATTTCAATTTTCAAAAGAAAGTTCCGCTTTCCTTAAAAAGGTTGTCCGCTCACAGCTATCTGTGGTTTTTGCTTTTGATAAATTCAGATCTTACATGGATTTGTCTAAAGTAATAGTCTACACTAACAATGCTGCTCTTAAGTATATATTGTCTAAGCAGGATGCTAAGCCCAGGTTGATCCGATGGATTTTGTTGCTGCAAGATTTCGATGTGGAAATCAAGGACAAGAAAGGCGTAGAAAAGGTTGTGGTGAACCACCTATCTCAGTTACCTGGAAGAGGATCTAACATGGAAGACTCCGTGGAGATTCAATACACATTCCCTGAAGAGCAATTATGTTTGGTAAATTTAGTCTGGTGGTTCAAAGATTTTGCGAACTACCTAGTTGGTAATATCTTTTCACCTGACCTTACATACAATTAGTGTATATTTACATAATAAAATTCTAGGGTTTTTTCTCTCTATGAAAAATGCATAAGCCTCTCTATTTTTTATGATTAACCAAATTTAATCAATCTTATTCCTTATATAATTGGACTGTAGAAACCCTAGCTGGACTGGCTTTTAAAACCGTAGACCACTACTTTTCAGGCCTAGTTAATTTTGGTCGGTCCAATTAAATTCCACCGACTCAAAATAATTTCTTAAACAATTAATTAAATCCGTACATTATATTCTAATTCTCAATTTCACCAAACGGTAATTGATCAATTAATTTAACTATGAATTAATTCAATTAAATATGTCAATTTGTATAATTAGATTTTAATCAAAATCTAATTAATTCCAATTGCTCATAAACTAATTAAATTCAATTCATAATAAATTAATGAATTAAAATTATACGTGATTTATTTAATTAAATCATTCACCATGTTTAATTCATTAATTCACAATTAATTTATTACCATATGGAAATTCATTAATTAAATATTCCAGATTTAATTTATTAATTAAATAAAATATGATTTCTACAATATATATTTATTTAATTAATTGATCTAAACTCATAGACCAACTAATATGAAGCCAGAAGCTTAATTTGCAAGATTCTATAGGACTGTCTATATGTTGGCAGTAGGACCAAGTCCCGCAGACTATTAAATGGATTCTAGCAAACGCATAATAGCCCCTAATCAAGATAGCTAGTAGCATCTCTAGTAGAGAAAATCCGTCCCAGTAGTTGTTCTTGAATTATCCCTTACCAGCTGATATCAGAAGATATGTATATATTAAGGGGCATGGTTCTGTCATCCCACACTACAATATCTTTCTTGATCTAGAATAGATTGCTGATACAAATGTGAGCGCGACTCATTTGGGTGCGACTACATACTCATAATCCTACTTATCAAGTGGCCGGTGATATCATCTCAGTGGGTGCTGAGTGATAATTCCATTAACACATTCACAACACTTACATGTTCACTGGCTCACCCAATCATACCAGTATTTGCATCCTATTACAGATACATTATATTTATGTCAAAATGCATGAGATTCCATGTAGTGATTCAATGCTCTTAGGTCTAAGGATAAAATAAGTCCTACTCAAGGAACACAGCAATGATGACTTTACCATGTAGTGTTTCCTGCATGGATCTATCAAGTCCCATGTGTGGCCCATATGTACCAGTATCCTTTGTTGCCTCACTATCAACCGATGCACAACTTTGTAGTTCTATTCATTTCCATGACCTAGAACAGACCTGGGATCTAAATATTTATAATTACAATCAATGGATTCTCTATTTATTATTATAGCACAAGATATAAAATAAATAGATTGATGCCTTTATTCAATAACACTTAAAGTATATAGTACAAATAATATCACAACCGTACAATATACAAATGAATCAATGTCTACGAACTAAGGCACACCAACAATCTCCCACTTGTACGAGGCCAAGTAGGTATGTCCCTTAGTCCTATAGATCTCGTACTACCGTGGAGTCATAAACAGTAAACACGTTGGTTTATGGATTAGCGACATTATTCTTTGTGTCAATCCTCTATAATAAAATCACCTCGAACTTTGATTTCGTAAGTCAGGTGAAAAACTTTCTCAGTATGTCTTTGGATTACTAGTGTGAGAGAGGCTCCTCATTGTGCGTTGATCCCTTTAATGTCATAAAATACCATTACAGGGTCTAGGATGGAGGGGACCACTCCTAACTCAGTAATGTATTTCTAATCTAAACAACTACCATAACAGCTTATGATGCTTCTTAAATTCTCGATCGCTGTAGTAGTATCTGCTTTATTAGACTGCTATGAGGATCCTTAACTAATGGATCCACCATTAATAAGAAACATGTAACCTGATTGGTTTACATCCCCTATTGGTCTCAAAACTAGCATCAGTACATCTATTGACTGCTTCCTCTTTTTGACCACCATACACTAACTAATAATCCTTAGTTTCGTTAAGACACTTTAGGATTGCTTTGATAGCACTCCAATGGTTCTGAGAACCAATTAGAACTTGCTTGTCATACTTAGTGTATATTTGACATCAGGTCTTGTGTATAATATGAAGTGTATGATTGAACCAATAGTTGAGCGTATGGTGTTATCATTATCCTCTTCTTTCCCCAATTTCAATCTTTGGTCACATCGGTAAGAAACACTTCTTCACCTTGTCCATGTAGAAACATTTCAGAAATTTTCTATATATGTCTCCTGAATTAGACTTAGAAGCTAACACGATCTATCTCTATAGATCTATATCTCTAAGATCATTTTAGCTTCGCCTAAATCCTTGATCGTAAAGTACTTACTCAACCACTGCTTTAACCTCTAAGCAGTGAAGTTGTGTAACTTCCAACAAGAAGGATGTCATCAACATATAAATAACACTTAAAATATAGAAGTACTTTCTGTCACTTTCTCGTATACACAGTGCTCATTAAGATTCTGAATGAAACTATATTCTCTAACTACTGTATTGAGTCTCTGATTCTAAGATCGGGATGCTTGTTTCAATCTATAAATGGATTTATCAAGCATGCACACCCGATTAGGGTACTCAGGATTGATAAAACCCTCTAGTTGTATGATCTACACATCCACGAGTAGGTTTCCATTTTGAAAAGCGGTTTTAACATCCATTTGCCATATCTCATAGTCATACCATGCTGCTATGGCCAAGAGTATCCTAATGGATTTGAACATCGCTACTCGTGAAAAAGTTTCATCATAGTCCATTTTTTGAACTTGTTTAAACCCCTTTGCTATCAATCATCCCTTGAAGGTATGGTTAGCCTTCCAGGTTCGTGTGTTACTGGGCCTAACTCCTCTACCTCTAGTGGAGTTAGCTCAGTTCCCAAGTTCTCTTCTTGAGGTTGTAGATTTTGAACTTCATCAAGTTCAATCATACTCCCACTTTCTTTCTTATAAAGCTACTCCTCTTATAAGAAATGACCCCTCGTAGCAATGAATAATCTATTCTTAGCTGAGTTATATAAGTAGTAACCCTTCGTTTCCTTAAGGTAACCCACAAATAGGCATTTGACCAATTTGGACTCTTATTTGTCACTTGTCAATCACTTGACATATGTAAAATAACCCTAAATCCTAAAAAAGAAACAATGGGCTTTTAGCCCCCCCATCTCTTATGGTGTAGTCTCAATTTCCTTACTCGGTATATGGTTCAGTGTGAAAGTTACATCTCTAAGGTCCATCCTTAAAAGGATATAGGGAGCATTACTTGACTCATTATTGAGTAGACCATGTCCAATAGGGTCCTTTTCTTCCTTTTTGACAAACCATTTCAATGGAGTGTACCAAAAGGAGTGAGTTGGGACCCAATCCCACACTCTTTCAAAACTGAGTCAAACTCTTAGCTCATATCATCACCTCCTCGATCAAATCAGGGGGCTTTGATAATCTTACCAAGTTGGTTTTCTACTTCATTTCTAAAATCCTTGAAGCAATCAAGGATCTCCGATTTGAGCTTTATTAGGTAGATATAACATATCTACTGAAGTCATCGGTGAAAGTAACAAAGTACCAAAACAACAACTTCTAGAACTTGTGCTGATGGGCCCATATACATATGAATGTACTATGATATCCAATCCTTAATCTTTTCCATTCATTTTGTGTTTCGTTTTGTGTTACTAGGAAAAGTGCTCGATTCACAAACCAAAATGGATTTGGCGAGTTGACCAATCTTAACTTCGAGATTGTAGATTGAGGATGACTGATTTTTGACTAGGTGATCAAATTTTTCCTCCATATGCTTCATAAATGCATAAGAGTATCTTTAATGCAATCCATAATCTATTAAGGATGACTTGGTTACTTAGTATTTTCTGTAGACTATTCTCATAAACGGATTAACATTACTTGTGATTCATATATATGGAGAAATGTCATTCTTTGATTATTACAATGACTTTAACATTAGATTAAGTATGACTATGCTAACCCAACTCATGCACAAATTAAACACATAATATCCTACATCTTTTGATTATTACAACATACAATATCACAAATTTTCTTCATGCATTTGAACATTCATGCATAATTTCTCAAACAATATCAAAACTCATTCTAATTCTATATGCACTTAGTGATGATTAACTCAATATGCATATCTAGAATTTAAACCAAGAATTAAACAAAGAATCATCAAATGACATCAAACAATTTCATCTTATTTCCAGAATAACATGTTTAAAGAACAACACCCATAATAAAGAGTTCTTGCAGTAAAACTCTAATAATGAATCCATATAATGGTTGTCAATCATTATATAGATTTCCCCAAGGGAGTTTGTCATCACTCCGAGGAATTTTGTGCAAGTAAGTGATCAAGTACAAGACAGTATGATTAACTATCCCCAAAATAGAAAATGCAGAAACATAAAGAACCAAGGAAAACAGTACAACTCTTTATGGATTTGTAACTCTTTCCCATACAAGAAGGATGCCTTCTTTGGATGTAGAGACTTCTTCTTACTTCTGTGAATCTTCTGAATGTATGTAGAATTCGTCCTCAAGCACAGTCATATTTTATCCATAAGCTTTGTTAAGAAAATTACTCCCTTGAACTATATACTAGTGAACATAAACTTAATATATAGAGGAATTATTCCATATTTTAGTTGACATCAAAATGTAGTTCAATAAGTCATGGTATAGTTTATGTATGTGTAACATAAGAACATCCTAATTGGTAGTTTATATCTCTATTACTTTCTTTAAACTTGATGTACAAACTAGTTAAGATAGAGTTGAAATATTTTTGGGGCAATTTTTAGCACACATGTTCTAGTTTCTTATCTCAAGGCATTTTTAGGTAACTTAGGTTTCTATGCTCAAAGTAGTTGCATTTTATGCTCCATACTACTTCTCCCCTTTTACCTCTTTTTCTTACCTCTTTTATATATCTTTTGAAAGAAATAAAGTAAATGTTTTATGCTTTTTAGTGGTTGTATTTTATACTCCATACCACTATCCCCTTTTGACATATAAGTACTTTGATTTTCTCTCAATTTGATACCCTCATCCATTATTGAAAAGAATTTACATGGATTATGGCTTTAGTTTCCCTTTTTTCAATCAAATGTATCTAGATATAAAATTTATTTAGCAATATTTGAGTATTTCATAGGTATGCAACTAGGATTATGTATTCTTTATATATAACATCAAAACTTATACTTGAACCAATTACTAATTTAATTTAATTTAGGTGTTTACTAAGAATACTGGATTCCATATACTATAAAGTTCATGCTTAGTCATATATTAAAGGAAATAATGTATGAAACACAAGATCATGACATAGGATAAAATACAAACTTACTAGGAACAATAGGAAATAATATTTAAGAATTGCTATATAAAAGTTATAATCATGCATATTGCAATATAAGCATAAATTTATTCATTTTTTACCTTGGAAAAACTTTTGCATGATGTTCCTTTTAGAGTGAAACATGTTTTAGTTTTTCACTTAAGGTAGAAAATTTTTAAAATTTGGCCCATTTTGCACTTACCATAATATATAACAAATATACACTTTAACATATGTGTTTACACATATACTCCCCCACACTTAAATGACACAATGTCCTCATTGTGCGGAAATACATGGTTTACACAAACATAAACATAATAAAAATTTCCATAAAACAAAAAGGATAGAAAAAACTTCCTTTGTTGGGGTTTTCGGTTGGGCAGAATGTTGAGAATCCTTTGTCTATTTTATCTCTTGTATTTTCCATACTCAATACTTGCTTCATAAAAATGTGATTGAAATTCACTAAATAATATCATTAGTCCACCCTTAGGATTAAGTTCAAGACTTAACCCAAATCAAAAATAAAAATAAAAATAAAAGCAAACAAATTAATATATAACATGCAAATATATACAAACATGCAATACATATAATCCATAAATCAGAATACAAAATACTTTCCCCACCGAACATCATTTTTCCCCGGCAACGGCGTCAAAAACTTGATGCGAATTTTTGTAATAGTATTATGGCAAGGTTGATTATGCATATACCCAAATATAGTTGGGGACCGGTGGTGGTTCCGGAAAATCAATCGGCGCAACGGAAGCCTTTTTGAATTTTTTCAGCACCGATCCCTAGGATACCGTTTGGCCAATTCCATTAGATTTAATTCCTAACCTATTAAATTGACTAACTAGGGTTCCTGAACTAAAGAGGGATTCAGGCTTACCTCTTGTAGAGAAACCGCTGGATCTATTTCAATCCGACTATAGAGTAATGCGCGGAATACTCTGTGCTTGTGAATCCATGCTAGCGGGTCTTTATCGATTGAACATATGCGGAGTAGAGCCAAGTGACCGGAAGAAAATTCTCCTCCCTCTCTTTCTCTCTATTTTTCGAAAATTTCATTAATAGGGGGCTAGATTTTTTCTGCTCCAAAATAACACTTATATATGGACAGCTGAAACCCTAATCGGAATGGGTAGGGAAAACGTAGACTGGGCCTTCCTACAGTCCAATTTATTTTGATCAGTCCAATTAAAATTGACCGAACCAAAATAATTATTCCGCATCAATTTAAATTAAATCCATACATTATATTTTAATTATTCAATTTCACTGAATTGGTGAATTGATCAATTAATTTAAACTATGAATTTATTTAATTAAAATATGTCAATTACATAATTGAATTTATACAAAATTTAATTAATTCTAATTGCATATATAACTAATTAAATACCATTTATAATAAATTAATTTAATTAAAATTATATGTAATTTATTTAATTAAATTATTCATCATGTGTAATTTAATTAATTATCAATTAATTAATTAGCACATGTGAATCTACTAATTAAATAATTTAGATTTAATTTTTTCCATTAGTTAAATCAAATATGATTTCTGCAATCCATATTTATTTAATTAATATCGATCAGGTTAAATAGACTAAACTATTCACAGCCAGTATTCCTTTGCGCAAGATCCTTGTGGGACTGTCTTTATGTTGGCAGTAGGATTAAATCCTATAGACTATTAGTGGGTTCTAGCAAACGCACAATAGCCCCCAATTAACACAGCTAGCAGTATCTCAAATAGAGATTAACCGTCCCGGTAATTGTACTTGTATTATTCCTTGCTAGCTGATATATGAGTGTTTTTAGTAAGGGGCATAGCTCCGTCATCCCACACTACTATCACTTCCTTG
>CAOJCR011347406.1:0-11401 GCA_948330485.1 Euphorbia neoarborescens | reverse complement strand
TTATTTTCTGATTTCCAGAGCTAGACCGCCTCTAAACAAGGAAATACGGCTAGGGAGTATAATCGGACCTAGAGTCACTACTTTGAATTCCTTGGTTTGCATATTTAGGGTTTAGTAGTTTATACTTGTTTGGACCTTAGTTTGAACTAATTGAGCCATCCCATTAATATTTATAGATCGGACACGCCACCTTTATACGGGTTCTTATTTTCTCATTCCATCGATTTTACTTTTCTGCACTTTATCATCTTTTCTATTTCGCTCAGACACATTAGGAAGCCCAGTAGTTTGGTTATGGATTCCAGAATGGCCAAAAAATACAAGGGGGGGGGTGAATTAGGTGTTTAAAAATTTTGAGGCCTAAACAAGTGATATTGAGTATTCACGCGAGTGTACTGAGACTAAGTATAGAATTCAGTAGATGACTAAATTTCTTAGTGGAGACACGTCTCAGTATGTAGTGTGGTTTTAAGAGGGAGCATTGAGCAGTGAAGTAAATGTACTGATAAATAAAGAACACAAGGAATTTATACTGGTTCGGCACTTACCCTCAGTACCTACATCCAGTCTCTAAGGTACCTTCCCTTGAGATTTCAATTCACTATGAGTCCTTTTAGGAAGGAAATAAACCTTTACAACTTAGTCTAACCCACTACTGAGTACATTTCTCAATAGGTAACTAAGCTCATTACCGCTTACCCTCAGCAGTACTAAATTACACAAACAAGTGATTAAAAAGTTATACAGCCAAAGAAAGAATTAAGACAAATGAAGTTCACAGCTATAGATATTCTCTTTTGAAGTTACAGAATTTGAAAGTTTATGTTCTTGCTTGGAAATTTTCTGTAAAATCTTCGTCACCTTGCATGAGTGAAGTCTTCATCTATTTATACTGCTCCAGAAAGACTAGCTATTGAGTGTTAGTCCTTGGATCAATTGAATTGTAGCCGTTGATGAAGTTTTATCTTCAGCAAGGGATTCCAACGGTATTGAAATGCTGTCTGTGCTGAGTCAGTCTTCTGTATGACCACTACTGAAAAATTTTTCAATATCGGTACTGTCTTCTGGTGGAATGCTGAAAGTTGCCCTTTTGCTTCACTAATTATAATAGTCAAAGTCAGCTTTCCTGATTTGGTTAGACCCTTTATTTTGTTCATTACTCAGACAAATAAACATGTCAAAAGTACTATATGAAATACGATAATGTAATATTTGCATTTTTAAACACTTAATTACTATTTTGTCATCTTCAAAAGTCACGTCAAAATAGAGTTCCAACAGTTAGACCCATTCCTTCTCAAACAGATAAAAAGATAGACTCGTGATTGATGATCAATCGCCGAAGAGAGGCTAAGTCGTTGTAGAGCAATCCAAGTGTGAAAAGATAAAATCAAATGATCCAAACCGAACAAAAAGATGAAGTGGAAATAGAGAGATGAGGTTTTTGCCAAAATCGAGGGAGAAGAAGATTGTCGAGAAAAGATTACCGAAGAGGACAAACGATTGCCATTGAGTGAGAGGAGAGGCCTTGTATATGGGTAAGATGTGTGCAGAGAAATGTTTGTATATAATGGGCCGAAAAGCGATTTCCAATCGATTTATAAAATAAACTGGCTTTTTACCCCTAATTTTCTTAATGTTTTTTAAATGCTGACACTTTTGTATTTTACTATTTTGTGGAGAACACTTCTGTTATTTAATTTTTACAATATATTTGTATTATTTATAAAAATATTTATTTTATTTTTATAGAAAGTCAATTATAGAATTCAAATTCAATCCAATCTAATTATATAATATTGATTATTTCTTATGATTAGTAATTACAAATTGTCTTTTGATTTTTTAGAAATAAAAACATTTTTTATAATAATAAATATATTTATTTGCCAGGCCAAATGGAGATTTGCCTTTTAGCCCAACTCCGGGAATTTTTGAAGGGCTGGTAACGTTGAACCTTAAACATGAGGTTTTAGTGAAAAGCAACACTTGGCCCAGCCTAAACATGGCCCAATTCATTGAGCAAACCTCACCCTCACACACTTTAACGAGCATTTTTACTATACACTAAGGGTCTGTTTGGATGGAATTTTGTGAGGGGTTCATAAAGGAAGGGTTAAAGGATATATTTGTCTATTTTATATTTTTATCCCTTCCAACCCCTCTCTAACCCACAAATTTCATGGGTTTTGAGGGGTTAAAATATTAAATGGACAAATCTATCCTTTAACTCTTCCTTTATAAACCTCTCCCAACCCTTGATCCAACCAGGCCCTAAGAATACGTGCTCCTATATCATTAGATATATAATACATAAACAAATATAATAACATTTTGTTTACATATTATATATCTAACGATATAAGCATATAATTCCGGTTTATAGTAAAATTTTTACACTTTTCAAGGCCTATGACACCAGGTTAGATCATCATGCCAGCAAGTTACAAGTACAGTAAGAAAAAATAAAGAGTTGTAATGTGATTTGACTGTCTTTTAACTGATCATAAACAAATCTAAATGTGCATTCATTTGTGAGAATGAGGAAAGATTCGAGAGGGTCGATCTTTTTCATACACTACATTGATTTGACAAAGGATTCAACTTCACATTTGCTCGACAAGACTCGGATAAAACTTCATTTATGAGCAGAAGGCAGGAGTTTTCCTTTCAACTGCAATCTAAAACCAACCCAGTACTTGTGCTCTAGCTCATAAAAAATTCAGAACTTTTTTTTTCTTTTTTTTGCCCAAGCTTTCTTCATACGGATTAATATTCATTACAACTTGAGGCAGAAAGACATTCCTGGAATGCACCTAACTCACCATATATATCATATAAATCAAACAGAACTTCCGAAAACTTGGAAGCAGACAGTAGCATACTATGAGTAATCACCTTCACAATGAAGAAGCTGAAAATACTAGTCAGGGAGCCAACCGCACAATTTTCCATGTTTGTTTCCCATTTGTCTCTTGAGGAATGTACTGCAACCTGCATAAGCCAGTTTACGTAGGTTACTGGTCCCAATCAGGCCAACTCGTGTTATTGAAATCACTTCCCAACCGACATTTCGAGGATGTAAATCCAACTTCAAGCTCTTATAAACAGTAATCACGTGGAGAAGTAAATCCAACTTCAAAGTTAATTGTACCACTTTGAAACAAAGCTATTACACATCATAACAAGCAAAGATGCGATACAGCTTTTCTTTCTTTTTTCGAGGTATGCATGCAACTGCAGCTGGGCATCGTGAAGTCGGGCACACCTCTGTATAATTTTTTAGGGTCTTTTTTTTTTTTTTTTTTTTTTAATCTTCACCCTCCATTTTCTAATCATCAAATCTAAACACTACATGAAAAAAATAAAATAAAATCAAAAAAAAAAATAAAAAAAAAGCAGAAAGCAAACAGAACTATAGAACGACCTCGATGCTTTTCACGGTTTCAAGTCTCAATCTTCATCAACTCAGATCTTCAGCGTTTAAAGGAAACATCCCTAATTTTTTCAGTTTCTTTCTCTTTTATTCTTCATCTTCTCAATCTTTTATTTTTCTAACTTTTAAATCTAGAACATTATGCTGCAAAAAATTTCTAGGTTTCAATTTCTCTCTTATTTGCTCTATCAACCCACAAAGTTTTCACGTTGTCCACTTAGATATTTGTAGATGGTTGAAATAATGCAATTCTCGAATCGAGTAATAAGAATATAGAGTGAAAATATGTAGAATTACTGAATCCATCAAACAAAAATGATTTGAAATGCAAGTTTTATGGGAACATTACCAAAGGTATAAGGTGTAATAACTCGAGCTAAACAACAAATGTAGCAGATTATAGAAACACTAAACCTTATACCAAAGTTCCACCTCCTGTGCGAATGGAAATTCAAGATTATGAGAGCGACTTAAAGAAGAGGAAGATTATAATGATGATGGTCAAGATGATGAGTGGGGGAAGAAATCGAATATGATGCTAATAGTAGTGATTAGATTAAAATATATAAAATGCAACCAAATCTAAAGTTTGACATTCATAAATTCTAACCAGTAACTAACTAGTAACTACCAAATTATTTTTTTTATCACTTACTAAAAAGTAAAGCTTAATCACTTCTATCATCATATTGCATTTCTTCTTCCGCCTCATTCTCATCATCTTCACCATGATCAATATATTCTTCCTCTTTTTCAAAGTCACTCATAATTTTGAATTTCCACACGCACAATTCAGTGTTTCTATATCCTCCCACTCTGTGTTGTATAGTTCGAGTTATTCCACTTTTAGTAATTTTCCCACAAAACTTGCATTTCAAATCATTATTGTTTACTAGATTCACTAATTTCACATATTTACACCCTCTAACCATACCACTCGATTCGGGATTCACATTATCTCCATCCATTTACAAATAAAAAAGTGAACAGCAACATATAAACAAATAAGATTTGTTGGACAGCCACATATAAACAAACAAAAAATAAAAAATAGGCCAGCAAAAGAGTGAAAATTTTGTGGGTTGATGGAGCAAATAAGAAAAACAAAAAAATAGAAACCTAGAAAAAATTTGGCATCATAACATTGTAGATTTAAACATTTAGAAAAAATAAAAAGATGGAGAAGATGAAGAATAAAAGAGAGAACGAAATTGTGAAAAGATTAGAGGTATTACCTTAAACTTTGGAGCTTGAGTTTAAGAAAATTGAGACTCGAAACCGTGAATAGGATGGAAGCGGTCGTTGTTTACGTTCTATGGTTCTATTTGTTGTTTATTTTTTTGTTTTATTTTGTTTTTAGATTTTATTTTATTTTACTTTATTATGTTTAGATTTGATGATTAGAAAGGGGGGGGGGGGGGGGGGGGGGGGGGGGGGGGGGGGAATTTTAAAATAAAAAAAAAAAGAAAACCAAAACAAAAAAAATTATGGGAAGGCATGCCATGGTGCACCTTACTTCACGGCCCCAGGTGCAGAAAGGTGCGCCTAGCCGCTCGCCATGGGATGGGCCTCGCTAGGGAGTGGTAAGGCACGTCCCATGCGCCTTAGACAAAGGCTTGCCTCAAGCACGCCTTTGACTACAATGGTAGGATTTATGAATGTTAAACTTTAGATTTTATTATAGTACACAGTTTAATTCTATTTATGTTGTTTCTTTAATTCTTTTTAAAAGTTGTGAGCATCGCGTCCAAAAGGCGCGAGCTGAGCCGAGCCGCACGCTGCGCCTTGAGACGAGGCTCAATGCCTTGCGCCGTTAACTACTATGTTATAATAAGAGAAAAACATGCCAATTGATAAACTGAAGAAATATAGGCAAAGGTCTAGGTCAAAATCCATAGTTTATGAATGATAAACCCACCCAAAATCCACTAAGAATGGCATTTTTTGGTTCCCAATGAAAGAAATCAAATGTATAATGATGGTGGTTATTGCCATAAATAATACTCCCTCTATTCTGAAACAAATGACGTTTTAGGGTTGAAAGAAAATTTCTTTTTAAATGGCGTTTTAGACTCCCAACAATACTTTACACATATACTTATAGATTTACCCTTATTAAATCAATAACTAATTCCAATAAAAAAACTCAAAAGTCTATAAAATAATGAACAGAGGAGAGATAATGTTAAAAGATTTAGTAAGTTGACCCAATAAATAAAGGTACATTACTATTTTCATTAGCTATATTAAATATTAATGATTCTTAATATTTGTACATTTCGTTAAAATATCATTTATTTCAGAATGGAGGGAGAATAAGTTGGTACATAGGATGTTCACACAGGCAAGAAACAGAAAATACGAGAATATGAAAGACATCCATCAGTTACTCTATGTCAACCTGAACATTAATCCTACAGATTGGAAATTGATACCTACTCTATTTAATACTTGCAGGCAATTCAGCTATAACAAATAAAGATGAAATGATTACCGGTCATGCAAACGAGACTTCTGTCCTTGCCAAAATTCAAAACTTTCTGGCTTAAGCCTGTATCCTCCCCAGTTCTTAGGTTTTGGGATCAAACTTCTGTAATGAGAAAAAAGACCAGATAGGAATTTTTTATCAATCAATGTTTCACCCAAGGCAAGAAGACATACCTAAAAAATGAATATGAAAAAAGGAGAGCCAAAATTCATTTTCACACGAGATGCACAACAGTGTAGTAAAAATCGGACAAGTCGGCGACTAGTCGGTGATTTTTACAACACCAATCCGATTTTCACAAGTCGATCGGTATAAGTCAGTTGACCGATTTATCACCGATTAGTCGGTCCAAGTCGGACCAAATCGGCCCAAATCGGACAAGTCAGACAAAACGCCCGTTCAGTGTTGTAAAAATCGGACAGGTCGGCCGACTAGTCGGTGATTTTTACAACACCGGTCTAATTTTCACAAATCGATCGGTATAAGTCGGCTGACCGATTTATTACTGATTAGTTGGTCCAAATCAGACCAAATCGGACAAAACGTCCGTTTTATGAATTCTGCCCAAATAAAAGAGGCAAAATAATAATAATTTATTAACCTATATTTTTTTGAAGAAGTATTGGATTTTGAAAAATATGGAAGAAGAAGAGTTTGAGTGAAAAATTTATTAGAACTTTTTTAACTTTTAATTTAATGTATTAATATTATTAAATGTTATGTAAGATATTAATATATTACCATTACAACACTTATATTTTTGATAATTTTGAATTTTTTATGTTAAATTTTGAATTTAAGCAATTATTATTAGTATTTTAAAATTTTTTAGACAATATAATAATATTTTAAATATATTTATCATTTAAATTTCATTAATAAAAATTAAAAAAATATGAAAACAAATAGTTTCGACTAGTCGTTAGAGACCCGGCCGCCCTACTAGCATTAGCGTTTTTTACTACATTGATGCACAATAGGCATCTCTAAAGAAGTTTATCATAAAACCTTATTGTGACTCTTCATCTGAGAGGACACGGAACCATGTAGCATCACTTCTTATTTTCTCTCAAAAGGGGGAGTACAACTTACGCATTGGAGAACTGTTCCTCTAATTCTTTGTATTGCTGGTATAGAACATGCCTTCCAGGAACTATAGAACTCTGAAAGAATAAAGGAAATGATACCTGAGGCTTCAAAAGCTTGAATTGAAATATTGGATATGATTTGATCAATTATAAGGAACCTGCTTGCTAACTATCGCTCCAATTTGACTTCCACGAGGGCGGCTATGAAAGTATTGTTCAGACTGCTCATCTGAAACTTTCTGCACAGTTCCTTCCACTCTTACCTTAAAGCCAAAATTAATTAAATGAGCACCCGCTGATCCTAAAGGATCATGAAAACACCTAAGAGAACATGATTATTGGTGCTTTGAAACAATTCATATAAAGCCAAAAGGTCAAGTACATTGGAACTCCACTCTCATCTCGAGGTACAACTTTCTGACTAATTCCCCATGCAATCTCTAAGTGAAGTCACCTCACACATCTCACAGCTCAAAAAAATATAACACCAGTAACTAGTGAAGTTCAAATGAGGTTACTGTTTAACAGTTACTGCTTTGCTGTCAAGCATTTATTATAGAATGAAAGTGACAATACTAGCATCAACATAACGATTATAATGGTTTTTTTTTTTCCATCAATAGTGGATATATTCTCCTATACAAATCAAACACCCAAGTATTCAACCTCTCAACAAAATTTTATGGTGCATGTGTTCACATCGAAAAAGCACAAGGAAGAAGGACAAAGGGTTGGACCATCCAAATTTCGGGACCTTAGCAATAACTAATGATAAGGGGCTATGAGATGGGAGAGGGAGAGGTGGGGAGAGAAATTGACAAGAAAATATTTGAAAACACCAGACTGTAATTTCAATCAATAGATATTTCCATATACTGAGTTCAAATAATGACCGTTATCCCTGGTTTAATAACACAATTCTTTTTAAAGCAAAACATTAAATACCTGGCTCATGTTATATGCAGTTTCCCTTGAATACGATTAACAAGACAAAAATAGAACTAGAACCGAATAGTAGAGAAAAGTCCTCTACATATCATGATCCTTAATCTATTAAATGATATGAGATCATGCAGAGCGGGGAAATGAGAGAGGGAAACTATAGATGCTCAAGCTAATGTCAAAATGACAATTATGAGACACCTGGCGATTAAGAGCATCCCAGTAGAAAAGAAGTGCTGCACGAGGATTTTCAGATAATTCACGGGCCTTTCGACTCTCATAATTGGTATACCTGAATAAAGTGAAAATAACAGCAAGAATAGAAACTAGAAGTACATTTTAGAAACATAGCATTGTTCTCATTATGGCCATGAAAGAAAAGCATAACACCAACCAGACAAATTCATTCTGGTCAACTCCCTTCAACAGTACCATTCTCGATGAACTGTAGAAAAAAGTAAAATAACATACATTAATTATTATTTGAACTAGCTCCAGTGCCACATATATGAACTTGTATAATAACCAAATGGTTTAAAACAGCATGGAAAATGTAGCAAGTCAACTGCATAATCAATATTCAGTGTGAATAATGCATAATCTAACAGGGATAATTGATTTTTCTGATTATTGAACAGGGAAAAGCATTTGCATGGATAAAAGAAGCACCAATGAGAAAATTCGGTTGCACAATTTCTCTTTATTACATAAAGGGATATAGATATGCTAAAACCTGAAAGATGGTTTAAAATAGAAAAACATGATTTTGGTTCTGAGCATGAAAAGTTGATGTTATTCACACTTGGGCAAAAAACTTCAATATTCCTTAATCTGGATGCAAGTAGATATTCCTAACTACGAGGACTATTTCCTATGTATTTTGCATCAAATTGACTTATCTTCAAAAAGAGTCAATTTGGTTGATCTATGGAAGAATCCCAAGACATAACACACACATTATGTCATTAACACATACAAATATGGAATTGTTATGAATTTAGGGATGACACTATTCATATTTGTTAGTGTATTTTAGTTTTTTTCCCCTTGCCCAAGAAGAGGAGAGGAGAAGTTTCAATACCTCACCACATTTCATTATTTTTGTTTTTTTAAATATTTGAGAAGATTCATGTTATACTATTTTCTGTGATTTAAAATTGTTCCTCTTGGATGTAAATGTAATTGCTAACTTTAGACTTAACAATGACAAGTAATAGGAGAAACCACTTAACAAAAAAAGTTGAAAGCAAAAACCAAAATTAAGTTCCATTCTATTCACCCCTTTGACCAATAATAGGACCATTAATATTCTGAATAGGTAAGAAAACCTATTTTCTTTTAGTTGCATGGCCTTAACTCCACACCCCAATAACAATTGTCAAGACTTTTGATCCAAGAACATAGATGGTAGTAAAAAATTGAAAAGTTCAAGGATCTAAAGTACATTTTAGATTCACACAAATGCCTGCAACAAGTTGCATAATTTTTTTTTAAATTTGCTGATAGACAGAAGAAAGTTCACAGTACACTGACTATGGCTTTCCTTCACCACAATTTAGAATTCTTTTATCAGTCAAAATAACAATAGTATCATTTCTTTAAAGCTGGAAGGATGTGCTGTTACAAAATTCATGACAGTCAACCACTTAAAAAGAACTTACGGTTTCCCATCCTTTCCAACAGTTGTCAAAGCCATGGCATTTGGCTCCTTCAGTCCAGCAGCCACAGCATCATCAAACCATTTACAAAACTACAGCATCGTCAAAGGGCTTAGTTCTGATGCAGTAAATTAAATGTGTATTTTTTAATTAAAAGAAAATATTAAAACTAATAATCGTAGCCAGCTGTCATTTGTCAGCACGGAAAAGAAAGACACAGAAATATAAATTAGCATTGATACCAATAATACAGACCTGATCAATGGGGTTAGGTTCCACCTGATCCTCAAGGAATTCAGGAGAAATATAGTTTTCTCTCAGAGCTGCTATATCGATTTGTGGAGGCTTTCCAATTCTAACACACATAGAAGTGCCAGGATATGGAGGAAGACGCAGCTTAAATTTCTCCATAATAGATGGAGGGAGAAATCTACCACCTAGAAAGTGGTGTGGGCCAGAAAATTTCTTTGCACACAACTTTGGAGCAGTCAAGGAAACCTACAAAATACTCTCATTGCATTAACACCACAGTTTGCATAATAGAGACTCAAAACTGTCTAGAATTATATAAGGTTGTTAAAAGTTAGAATCTCAGTTTTCAAATTTTAAGTTGGAAAACAGATAACTGACATTGAAAACATACCAACATGTCAGGTTTAAGTCCTTCACCGCCAATATCACCTTCTTCAACATGCCATCCAGATGGAATATCCACAGAGACGATAACTGGGGACTGATTTTCAACGCTCTTATGCAACTGGGCCAACTTTTTTATTAAATTATCAAAAGGCGGTCTAGGGGCACCTAAAATATTTTAAAATTTAAAGATTAGAATAGTAAAGATAGGACGGAGGAAAAAGATTTTCGTAGATAAATTCACTTATGAAGTGAAATGCTTTGGACTAGGTAAATTATAAGCATTTGCTAGACACCATATATAACCTATGCCATCAAATAAATCACGTAAATTTAAGTATTCTACTCCATCTTGGAACTAGTACATGCTATTACTTTAATGCCTTCATTGTGAGCATAATTTCATTCTTGCATCAACTGTATCTATTTTTTTTCCTGTGCATGTGTCAAAACTTGAAGAAAAATTGAGCAGGCAATGACAACCTAACTCATTTCTTAAAATATTATTACTTTCATAAATGAGGCTAATAAGAATTGGAACCAGAAATTGTAGCGTTCAACTAATCGAAAACAGAATAATGAAATGAATGGAGAAAATGGAGTTCGTTAACTATGGAGGAATAGAGAAAAGATAGAACAAGGCCTAAGCCTCCATAGGAATGAAAACCCTAAAAGAGCCCTGTTATCTAGTATATGGATAACATCCAAAATTGCCCTTCTCTCACCTTTCTCTCCTCTCCTTATAAAACAGTAACAACCCAATACAAAATCCTAGCTCACACGCTAAGCCGATACTAATTAATTCTCCAACATTTTTTCACCCATTACTGCATTCTTCTTCTTTAGAATAAACTGGCATAGGCTTGGGCCAATAAGCAATTGAACCCAAAATTTCACCCTTTTGAGCCCATTCACTATCAGTGCCGCCCAGAATTCGTCTTGTCCTCAAGATGGAGATGAAGATACTCACTTGTAATGACATACTTGTCTTCCAATGTCACATCTTCAATTCCCTTGTTATGCCACTGAACTAGCCACTATGAAATTGAATATATATGGTAGTTAACTACAGGAGTAGAGAGCACTTTGTCTGGATACACAACAGCAGATACACCAAACTCCAATTCAGATGCCAAATTCATAGAATGGTGTT
>CAOJCR011346778.1:0-12825 GCA_948330485.1 Euphorbia neoarborescens | reverse complement strand
ATCGATTTCGAGCCTCCCAAGAATCAGCCACAAACTTGCCGATAAACTTTTCAAATTGAAAGGAGTTAAGTATGGCATATAATTCCTTGATAGCTACGGGTTGTTCAAGATCCCCAATCATGATAATTTCCTTATTGTACTCCTTACCCTCAATACCTTTAGCCCGAGTCCCCATCACGTCTCCAATTGGGTTAACTGAGCTATTGTTCATTTTGAAAGGATTCTCACTGATTTCTATTCGAATTCAGCTATTCCGTGTCTTAAATCATGAAAAACAAAGATTAGATGCATCCCCCTCAAGTGAATATGGGATGCACTGTGAATGATATATTTAAAAATCATATAGCACATTTGATCACATACATACTCTGAAATTTATTCATAAGATGGAATGAAGTCTATCTGTAATATGGAGCGATGCCTATCCAAGACAGAATGATGTCTATCCATAGTGGTGGAATGATGTCTATCTGTGAGCACGGGAATTTTCCCAAGGCAATAATGAAAACAACATTCATCGATACTTTTTCTCGTTCCGATATTCAGTTACGTTGATTAAAATAAAATTCGAGGACACCGGTATCCACAACACAAAGACCTAAACCAAGTGTTTCATGAATATTTTTGATGGGTTGGGTCCAATCATGGATGTAACACCCAGACCCTAAACGCACAAGGTAGGGTGTTACGCGTGAGAATTCTCTTCAACAACTCACTGTGTTGAAGTAGAATCTCATAGAAAGTGAGTGATTTACAACACTTTTAAAATAATAAAACCATTAAGTTGGATTTTCAATCCAACAAGAATTCTTTTTCAAACTCAAATGTACTTTAATACAAATAAAAAAAAAACTTTAAATACAAATCAACTTTAAACAACATAACTAAAAACTAAACCATCGACAGCCTCGCGTGGCATAGACCAAATCCTCCGAACCAACTCCATGAACTAAACCCGGGCTCCTTCACTGAAAAACATTTAAAACTAAAACAATGAGACTTACGTCTCAGTAAGTGAATATTCAACATAAGGAAATTCATTATAATATATCAAATCACATTTTTATCAAAAACCTTTGAATCAACAAAAAAAATGTAAATTGAAAACATAAAATAACTTAAAGGAATTCAAAACTCAACTTCTTAATATTAAAATTCCAAAATCAATGAAAACGTTTCTAATCATAATAACTTCACCGTTTTTATAAACTTTTAATCAAAATAAACTCACTTTTCCAAAATCAATGACAAAACTTTATAAAGCATTAATTGAATACAACCTCATACCAATTCATCCATCCTAGGCTCGTCCCCAAATATTAATCAAAATAAAACCATTTATACAAATTAGTCTCGCAAGGTCTTATGCATTTATATTGCTGCCCCGAACCGAGACGATCGAGATCTCTGATAGCCGCCTATCAATGTAGGGACTTACATAACTCTACCCTGCCATGCAACGACAGGACTTCGGCTGAGTGCACTCAGGCCCTTTCTCTAAATAGAAAGGGTCTTTTAATAATAAAACCACTAACCCGGACCCGTCTAGATGGATGTTTATCGAAAACAATCCAATACTTAATATAAACCATATATCAAAAACTAATCCAAAACAAAACCCACATCACACTCCAATTTCCATAATAAATTCCCACTTAAATTCAATATCAAATTCAATATTCTAAAACTCAACATATATAATATATATATCAAAAACCAATATTTAACTACCAAAAACCAAATTCACATATCTTACAAATTTTCAATAAAATCAAACTTAATCAAAATTCCATATCAAAAACCAAATTCAACTCAACTTCAAAATCAACATCAAATAACTCAACCCTTTAATAATCCATATTAACAAAACTTAATATCATAATTCAAAATCAAAATCAAAATCAAATTCCTCTCTCAAATTCCAATTGTCATAATCAGAACAAAAACAATTTCTAAACTCAAACTCCATCAAAATTAACTTAACATAATTAACTAAATAAAAATTTATATGTTCACTTACAAGAGAAGCAGAAACAAAAACAATCCAAGTAGCCCTTCAAATCTTACCCAAACCCGTAATCCATGACCATCAAGCATCACCATGACCATTTACATGATCAACCATTTCCAAAAACCAAGGTTTAAAGTTTGAAAATCAAAAGAAACTCAAGGAAAAAGAAGAAAAAAATAATGGAATCAAAGGAAAAAAGGAGAACAGAGGGGGAGAAGGACGTGCCTTCAATCCAAATAGAAGCCCTTATATAATAGGAAGAAAATATCTTTAAAAACCCATCCAACTTTTTCAAGAAAATTCCAGATATATTGCTAGAAATTCGCTCCGCACGCCGTGCCACTTAAGAAAAATCAGATTTTGAGTTACAGGTCACTGGCATGCCGATGCACGGCCACAACACGCCGTGCCAAGCAAACCAACACGTCGTGTTGGCCTATAACATGCCGTGCTCATCACTTTCCAGGAAATTAAAATTTTTTAACACAGCATGCCTTGCTGCCCCATTTAGCACGCCGTGCTACAACACAGATAAGCTAAAATCGCTTTCAAAATGTCCCAAAGTCGATTCTAACCTCAACCAAAACCTGAGATAACCTCCAACAAGTCCAAAATACCTCAAAAAGCTAAAATCAACTCTAAATTTTGAATACCTAGCTAACTCCCATTTTGAACATTCAAACCTCAATAAAAGTTTTATAAATATCAATACTTAAATGCTTAAAACATAATCCAAACTCCTCAATTCTCGATTTCAAATACCCGAATCATCATCCATACAGTATAAACTTATAGCTCCCTAATTGGGATGTTACAGCTGGAATGTTTTAAACGTGGAGGCACGAGGCAAGTACGCAGAGAGTGTCCTTCGGGAATGGAATTTGAACAAAGAAGAAGAGTGATAAGTTATGAATATGGAGAAGAATGCCATCCACGTCATGATTGTTAAAAATTAAAAGTTTAAAAAGGAAGTCAATTATCTCAAGCACCCAGAGGAGGCAGAAATGGAGGCCGTAGTAGAGGAGCAGGTCGTGGAGTCAGTAATATAACCGAAAGAAGGGAACTACAGAATAATCCAATTAATAGGGTTATTACTCCACCTCGAGTTTATGCTATGACTTAGCAGGAGGTCGTCTCTTCCAACGAAGTCATCACAGGTACTATTTCCTTACTTGATAGAGATGCTCATGTGTTGACAGATCTTGGTGCTACTCATTCTTTCTGTCACCTGCATTTATGGTTAATATTGAATTGAATGCGGAAATCATGTTGAATTCCTTAGTGTACATATGCCAATGGGAGAATTAGTAGTATGCAAGAATGTATATCCGAATTGTAGAGTCAAGCTAAGGGAGCATATCCTAAGGGTTGACCTTATTCCCTTGGGAATTTGCACTTTTGATGCCATTCTAGGCATGGATTTCTTGTCAAAAAACAAAGCCATTGTTGATTGTGATAAAAAAGCGAGTCAAGTTCAAAGTTGACAATGAGATCGAATACATTTTCTACGGTGAAAGGAATGTGCAAGAGAATTTAATCTCTGTGATTAAAGCCTAAACAATGTTAAAGAGAGCTTGTGAAGTCTATTTAGCCTATGTGGTTGATTGTGGAAGGAAACTTGTCAGTATTGAATTCATACCAGTGGTGAACGAATTCCCTGATGTATTTCTGGACGAGCTACTAGGTTTACCACCAGGAAGAGATGTGGAGTTAGTTATCGATTTGTAACTAGGAATAGCTCCAATTTCTTTGGCGCCTTATAGAATGGCACAAACAGAAATAAAGGAATTAAAAGCACAACTGCAAGACCTACTTGACAAAGGCTATATTCGACCCAGTGTTTCACCATAGGGAGCTCCAGTCTTATTGGTAAATAAGAAGGATGGAACTTTAAGATTGTGCATAGATTACAGGAAGCTGAATAAAGTAACCATTCGCAACAAGTATCCATTGCCAAGAATTGATGATTTGTTCGATCAGTTACAAGGCACAACCACCTTTTAAAAAATTGATTTACAGAGTGGTTATTATCAGTTGCGAATTAAAGAAGAAGAAGATATTCTGAAGACAGCCTTTCAAACCAGGTACGACCACTATGAATTCATTGTTATGCCATTTGGACTAACTAATGCTCCTGCAGCCTTCATGGATCTCATGAATCGGGTGTTTCGGCCATACTTAGACACTTTTGAGATTAGTTCTTAAAACATTGAGGAAGGAGAAATTATATGATAAATTTATCTAGTGTGAATTCTGGTTAGAAGAGATCAAGTTCCTTAGGCATGTAGTTTCTTCCAAGGGCATTATGGTGGTTCCTCAAATGATCGAGGCTAAAATAGAGTGGAAGGCACCGAGTACCGTTCGAGAGGTTCAAAGTTTTCTTAGGTTGGTTGGTTACTACAGGAAGTTTCTAAAGGATTTCTCACTTATTGCTTCTCCCTTAACCAATATATTAAAGAAGAATGTCAAATTTGAGTGGACTTTAGAATGCCAGACGAGTTTTGAAATACTGAAATCAAAGCTTGTTAGTGCACCCATCTTGACTCTACCAGTTACGGGGGAAGAGTACACTTTATACAGTGATGCATCCATCTTAGGGTTAGTCATTGTACTAATGCAAAGAGGCAAGGTGATCGCTTATGCTTCTACATAACTACGATCGCATGAGAAGAACTATCCGACGCATGATTTAGAGCTCGCTTCTATCATCTTTGCCCTAAAGATATGGAGACATTACTTGTATGGCGAGAAGTGTAGAATCTTTTTTTATCATAAAAGCTTAAAGTACATTTTGACATAGAAAGAATTGAATCTCAGGCAGTGAAGGTGGACAGAACTTTTAAAGGACTATGATCTCACCATCGAATATCATCCATGTAAGGCAAATGTAGTAGCTGACGCTTTAAGTCGAAAGAATATGGGAAATATTCATTACATTATAGCCATAAGATTGTCTTTGTTGATCAAAATGTGAGCCTTAGCTACAAAATTGGAGTACAGTCTCGATGGAGGGTTATATGCCATGTTAAAATTAAGGCCAATGTTTTGTGACAGAGTTCGGGAAACTCAAGATCATGATGAATTTTTAATAAGGGTTAAACAAAAGATTCTTGAAGGGAAAGGAGATAAATTAAGTACAGCGGAGGATGGTACTTTATTCTATAAAGATTGTATGTGTATTCCTAAAATGATAATGTGAAAAGAGAATTACTTGAGGAGGCCCATGATTCCTCCTATTAAATTTATTCGGGGAAGTACAAATATGTATCGAGATCTTCGAGAACTTTACTGGTGGAACAAAATAAAGAGGGATATAGCTGAATATGTCAGTAAATGTTTAGTCTGTCAACAAGTGAAGGCAGAACATCAGAGACCTGCAGGTACACTTCAACCTTTTCCTATACCAGAGTGGAAATGGGATCATATTACAATGGACTTTATAGTGGATTACCTCAAACTTGACAGGGGAGTGACTCTGTTTGGGTAATTGTCGATAGATGAACAAAATTGGCTCACTTTATTCCAGTTAGAGTAACTCATTCACTTGAAAAGTTAGCTCAATTGTATATCCGGGAAATTGTAAGACTTCATGGGGTTCCTACATCTATTGTGTCTGATAGAGATCCACGATTTACATCCCAATTCTAGCCTAAGATTCAAGAAGCTCTAGGTACAAGGTTGAATTTCAGCACAACCATTCATCCACAAACTGAAGGACAAAGCGAAAGAACTATTCAGATAATAGAAGACATGTTGAGAGCTTATGTTATGGAATTTCAAGGAAGCTGGGATGATCATATACCTTTAATGGAGTTTGCCTATAACAACAGCTACCAGTCTAGCATTGATATAGCTCGTTATGAAGCGTTATACGGGAGAAGATATAGATCTCCAGCATTTTGGTCAGAGTTGGGAGAAACTCAATTGTTAGGACCAGAACTAGTCTAGAGAACAGCAAACAAGGTACAAGTAATCCAACATAATTTGAAAGCAGCACAGGATCGACAAAAGAGTTATTCATATTTGAAAATCAATCAAATTTCAGGAAGGTGAACAGGTTTTTCTTAAAGTATCTCCTTAGAAGGGATTATTGCGATTCGGTAAAAAGGGGAAGTTGAGTCCTAGGTTCGATGGACCCTACAAGGTAATTGAACGAGTTGTGCGCGTTGCTTATCGGTTAGAGATGCCACAGAACCTTTCAGGCATTCTTGATGTATTTCATGTTTCTATGTTAAGGAGGTACAGAAGTGATCCTAGGCATGTAATACAAGATTCAGGAGTTGAACTCTCACAAGATCTGACATATAAAGAAAAGCCAATTGAAATACTAGCTCATGAAGTGCGAATTTTAAGAAACAAAAAGATACCATTAGTGAAAGTATTGTGGCAACTACATTCAAGAGACAAAGCTACTTGGGAGAAGGAGAAGGACATGAAACGACAATATCCCCACTTATTCCAAACTTAAGTTACGTAAATTTCGAGGACGAAATTTCTTTAGGAGGAGAGACTGTAACATCACAAACCAAAGAAAGTTAAAATCTTAGTATTGGTGAATAATTCTCTTTTTATTTGGTTTTGGTTTTGACTTTGGTTTTTCTTGATAAGTATTTTTAATTATTTTGCATGATAAGTTGAGTTTTTGGGACTAAGATTGATAAATTAAAGATGTTTTTGGATTTTGAATTTTGGAAGTTGTAGTTGTTTTGAAGTTAAGGATTCATAATTTGAGTTGAATGGGTTGCTAGTGTTGGGTTGATTTGGTGTTTGTTGGAGTTTTGAAGTGGGTAAGAAGGTGAGAATTAAGGATAAGAAGTGTTTAAAGTGTTTCAGGTTTATTTCGAGATGTTCAGGTTTATTTTTAGCCTTTAATTTCATTGACAGCATAGCAGCATGCAGTGTTGAGTTGCTCAACACATCGTGCTGCTTCAGCTAATGAAGAATATAGTTTGACAGAAGCCTAGTACGTCATCGTGCTACCTGGCACGACGTGCCAGACAGCGTAACACGACATGCTACGATAGCACACCGGCGTGTTACACAGGTTTGATCGATTTTTCTGTTTTATTAATCAGCATGACCTCGTGCTGTCCACTATGAGGTCATGCCAGAGTAGATATTTTTGATAAATCTTCTAGAAAAATAGAGAAATATTGAATAATTATCATATATTTATATTTAAATAATTAAAATATAAATAGATGGAAGATTTTTAGATCAAGAAACCTATCAAAAAATGTTCTAACCATTCCCTTCCTTCCCAACTTAAGCTCTTCTCCAATTTGATTCTTCTTCATAGAAATCTTTAATTTTTCGTGGATTTGAGGTGTAATTGAGCTTAAGGATTAATGTTTAATTAAGTTCCTAATCTGAGGCAAGTGTTATATCAATTTTTATTTGTTTTAGTGGAATTCAAAAGATATTTAAGTTAGTTTTTAACTTGAAGAAACTTGTGTTTTGTTTAATTCAACTAAGTTTATTTTAGTAATTTTTTCTGGATTTGAGTTAGCAAATTTGTATTTATGTTGAAGTTTTATTATAACCTATGTTATGCATATTTTGTTTAAGTAACTATGTTGGGTTTGATAAAAAGTAAGTAGTAGCTTTTGATTCAAAGTTTTGATTAAAATCTTGATTAATGAATTGTGTTGATGAAACTTAAAAGTACATATACTGTGTAACTTTGAGTATTTAAGAGTTGAAATGCATTTTTTATTTAAGAAATCATTATGGATGGATTCATTTTTAGAAGAGATTTAGTAAGACAAATGATGTTGAATTTAAAAATACAAAGTTTGTTATCATTGACAAGTTTGGTAATTGAATATTATTATTTATTCTTGAAGGTTATAATTGAGAGGAATGCTTTTTGTTAGTTATCGGTGAAATGACTTAAACATCCATCTAGAGCCAGGTTTGGTTATGTTTAAAATTCCTATCTAAGGAGAGATAGGTATGTGTATACACATATATAAGTCCTATCGTTGTGTAGCAGTGAAGTATGTATAAGTCCACGCGTTGATAGGCGGTGTTTAGGGATATCCCGATATATGGTGTGATATTGATGTATGGATTTAATGTGGACTACTCTAGAATGGATGTTTTAGTTATAATTGAGAATGTTTAATTAAACATTTTTTTCCTTATGTTCATTCTATAATGGCATTTACTTATAAATACCTAAAGAATTAATGTTTTCCGCTTGATATACACTTGCTAGGACTTTGTGTCTCACTTTTTCATTATTCTTAATATTTTAGGAGACACGATAGTAGAAAAGCAAGAAGTAAAGAAGCCAGAGGCCTAGACCAACAGGACTGGGTTGCAGGCAATTGCAGATCTTTCTATTTAGGTCCTCCATCTATAAGTATATAAGTTATTCATATATGTTTTGTCACATTTTGGATGCTGTTTTTGGTTATGTTCTGTGTAAAGGCTAATAGTAGATGTTATATAGGAGAAATGATCCTTTAGTAGATGTAAATGTTAGAACACTTGTTATGTGTATATGATATGCATGTTACATGTTTGTTGGGAAATATAAATGTTTACAGTGAATTATCAAGTTTGAGAGTCCTGGTTGTGAGGAAACTCTTGCAACAGGAATTCTCAGCGTCCATCCATCTCCTATAGGATATAACTCTGGGATGAGGATATGACACTGTTGCTATAGTCAGATGGGCTGGTAGAGGAATGCCTGCTGGAGTGGTATTTGTATCCCGAGAAGGACCCCTGGTCGTGCTTAGAATAGAGTATGGTTCCTCCAACAGTGAGTCTGATTTGTCACAAACTGAACATCTAGAAACCTGATGAACCGAAAGAAAAAAGCTATAGAAGGTACCGTTAACTGTGAATGAGTAGCAGCCACTCTGAAGAATACATGGTACCGAAGCCAAACACGAGAAGGAGTCTAATCTTGAGGGAGCATCGAAATTGAAATCCTATTCTATAGCCGAGGCTCCAAAAGAAGAGACCAGTGAATTAAAAAAATCCTACTGAATAAAAGAGAGCGGCATACCGTAAAAGTCTAACCATTGAAGGCATTTGGTTGGTGTCATAGATGGCTCAATAGGGGTCACCGAGAGTAGTAAATCATTAAGATAAATCCAATCTTCCTGCAGAAATTCGTCTAGGGCATTCGAAGAGTTAAAACCGATGATCACCTTCGATCCCCCAAGAGAAGCTACGAATTTCACAGCAAAACCTTTATTGCACATTGAGTCAGCAATTGAATGTAATAGTTTAATCTGCCTGACAGTTGTCATGCATGAGTTATTTGCCTAGATTGGTTTGTCCGATGGTTTTGCAAACAAAATTTCTTGTTTGAAAGCCTACTGAGGAGATTGTTGCGCCGTGACATTAGCATACGACCGATGATCACAGAAAGAAGGCGAGAATGATCGTTTGAGAGGGGAAGGTTTTGTTGTAGGAGTTTTGGGTTTAGAACAAGCCATTGTATTAGGGTTCTTCGAATACCTTGCTTTAAAAGCCTTCAATCTTCTTGAGCCTATTTGGATTCTGTTCAGTCTGGAGACTGTTGAAGAAACACTGAGATCTTGGTGATGTTTCAAAATCCAAAACGTAAATTCCTTGTATTCCGCTTAACTGTGATATAGATGGTTCCAATAACATTGAATTTGGAGAAAACATAGTGCAAGTTTGATGTAGTCCAGGAAGTTTTCGAAATAGATTGATCGATCTATAGATTGTGACTTCAGATTGCTGTGAGGTTTTGCTGGAATAAAGGATTCGCCAGGTCTGGAATGGTGGTTGGTAGAGCTGTTGTTTGTCGGCATCTGGTTGTCATCGGCAAAAGGGAGATGGCTGGGGTTGGGGAGACGGCTAGGGTTAGGGAGAGAGGGATACATGATGTCTTACTGGATTTTCAAGAATGTTGGGAAAGATGAAATATTAGAAGTTGATTAATAGGTTTTGGTTTAAAGAATTATATTGTGAAATGGAGATTTTAACTATGAATGATAAGAAGTTTTGATATTTTAATTTTTGAATTTATAGATTATTATAATTTTGGAATTATAGTTTTTGATTTGATAATTTTGAATGAATTGTGATTAAGAGAATTTGGAGAGCTAAAAGAGTTTAGCATTATGTTATTTTAATATTGATTGGATTGAATTGTTGATTATAGAAGATAGGTATGATTTGATGTTTTAAGTATTGAATTATAAGTTGTTCTTGATTTTGTATGTGGGTTATAAATTTTGATTGATTTTTAAAAAGATTAGTTATTTGTTATTGTAAGAGCTACATTGGTAATTGAATTTTATTTGTTTTGGTTTTAATATTGATTTATAGTTGAGTTTGGAGGTAAATAAATTTTTGATTTGGAAAGTTATAAACTTGAGTTGAATTGAAATTTAGTTGGTTTTAAGTTGTTAAGGATTGTTAAGTTGAGCCGTATGGTTTTGTTAAACATCCATCTAGACGGGGTCCGGATATGTTTAATTTAAAGACCCTTTCTAGTTAGAGAAGGGGCCTGAGTATACTCAGCTGAAGTCCTGTCATTCTATGGCAAGGTAGTGTTATATAAGTCCATGCATTGATAGGCAATACATAGAGATCTCGATTTTCTTGGCCTTGGCAGCAAAAATTTGTGTAAGACCATGCGAGAAAAATTTATTTATATGGATTTACCTGATTTAAATCCTAACATAAGTTGATAGGTGGTAGTTCGGGGCGGGGTGTTACAGTAACCACACATTCACACACGATGCACTTTTCTTTCAACCTAACCCCTTCTTACCCAAAACACTAATGAGTCATAGAACACCCTATTTTGAGCTTGAGCCTTTTCTTTCATATCCATATATCAAGGCGTACGCCTTAAATCTACAAGCTAAAATACCATCACACTAATTTTCACTTTGGCCCATCCTCTCCTTTAGTTCAAGTCAAATTTGGTAAAAGTTTTGCAGTTCCATGTTTTTGGGTGTGGTTTTCAATAACTTAAAACATTGATCATGTTTTTTAAAAAATAGAATATTTATGTAATAATGGCAACTAGACTTCTATAGTTCAGGGTGGGTTCCAAAATTACGTTTATGGACATCGGGGTTCAAAACACTTAACTTATAAATTTTCTTTTCCCTAAATGAGGAAAGGAACTTTATTCCTATTGTGTTTCCTTATGATCTTTTTCGGATTCAGACTTTCTCCATTTTTTATCCGAATTCTTCCTATATGTTTGTAAAATAAGTGTGGGGTGTTTTCTGCTATTTTCTTTTTCATTCCCTTTCTCTGTAACTAGTTGCTAAAAAGAAAAGTTCGTACTTGGTGATTCAATGTTCAATCTTATTTACACCCGCGTTTTACCAAATCATGCTCTTGAGACTTGAATTAAGAAGTTGTAAAATAAATTGACTTTTGACACACCTAACCCTTAGCCAAAACATTACAAGCCCCAAAGGTTCTCTGATTTTTCCCCTTTGAGCAATGATTGCACCGATATTTCCATTAGTTCTCTATGTTATACGTGCTTTGTATAGATTGAGTGTATTTTGAATTCCACTATGAATTGCGAGCAAATTGAGTCAAATCCGGTGAGGTGAATTTCTTGGTTGCATAAGCTCTAATTGTCCATCTTTGTTTTATTGATTTGGGTGTGCAAAACATGAGTATCTATATTTATTGCCTGTATGTGGTTACTCTATTGTTTGGAATGCTCTTACATATTTGGAATTGGTAAGCTAGCATAGTTAAATCCTATGTGGGTTTACGGCGAAAACTTGTGTCTCTATTTTGAGTTTTGAGTTATTTCCTTTAGGACAAGCAAAGTTCTAAGTGTGGGGTAGTTGATAAGGTCAGTGTTGAACTTATATTCTAAGCATTATGCGATCTCAATAACGGCAATTTAACTGGTTTTTGGCATTTTCATTTTGCATTTTATGTATTTTCCGGTTTTTGATTTCATCTTGGTTTTATGTGTATATTGGCTTATTTTGTGTTTGTTTTGATCTTTCTTTGGTCCAAGGTTATAAAGACCAAGAACTTGTATAATTTGACCCGTTTGTTAAGATGAAAAGTGCAGGGGAATGAATTCGAGATAAGGAAAAATTAGGAACGGGATATGAGTTCGATGATGTAGCATACAATGGAACTGATCTTTGGAGCCATAATGGATAGATTTGGAAGCTAATTTTTAGGATGAGCATCAGGGGAAGAATAAAGTTTGTGTTGCAAACTTTCCAACGAATCCAAGATCATAAGAATTGGAGATCGGACGAGAAATTTATGATGAATTAAAGTTGTAAAGGAAAAGAAGAATGGGCTAACACAGGCTACAATATTGCGAGTTAGCTTACAAAGTGGAAACAGGCTGAAATTGGCAGAAGCAAACACGTAGGCACGAGCACATAACACGATGTGCGAACTTGGGTTAGTTAGCTCAGAACTCGGTATGTTGGTACAAAACTCGACGTGTTGCAAGGTGTTTTGAGAAAAGCTGAATTGGCAGTACTGAATAGGCCGACGAGTTGGTGTAACTCAGGATGCTTTCTTCTAGAAGAATATTAAAACACGGTGAGTTATTCTGTAACTCGGCGTATTATGCATTTTTTATTAGATACAATTTTTAGGTTTTATTTTATTTATCAATAACCTATATAAACTATTTTAGGGTTGAATTTAAGATTATCTTTACTGTCGTTCTTATACCTACAACTTGATGGAGCTTTTAGGGTTTGTATTTAGAGTTTGAGATTCTGCAATTAAGGTTGACGTGCTTGTTATATAACAAATTTTTTCCGGTTACGATTTTCGGTTCTTGATTGGATTTTTGCATTTCTATAGCGGTT
>CAOJCR011346715.1:0-10241 GCA_948330485.1 Euphorbia neoarborescens | reverse complement strand
TTTTTAAATACTAACACAAGCATAAGGTCTAACTAGAAAAGTTCGGGGTATTACATAATGTCTTTTTGGTTTTAATTTTTAACCTAAAATGGCATCATTTTGGATTGCCTGATTTCCATCCTTCCTATTTTCCATCCTTATTTCCTTCCTTCCTTCCTTCATTTTTTACACTTTCGGTCCTTTTTTCTCCTTTCTTTATTTCTATACCATTTTTCATAATATGTAACTACCTCTATTCCTATTTTTATATTTTCTATTATTTTTTTAATTCTAAAGAAAGCTCCTAAAAGAAATAAACAACTTTGAGACAAAGAAACAAAACTAGTCTGATCTGGTCTAGTAAAAAACAAATAACATTGACAAAAAGAAATAAATTAAGTCTAGTCCAGCCAAGTGAAAAATCATTTTAAATTTGAAAACTAAATTTAAAACAAAGTCATGATTCTTTGAGCTTCTCAATCGAGAAAAACACAGCAAAGGTTGGTAAATGCTAAGTCATCATAGACCCGGTAAAAATCCTATGCTTACAGTTGTGAGCACGGGTTTCCTGATTATAATGATGTGAATATATCACGTTTTCCATGTATTTTCGATTGATTTAGGCTGCTTTGAGGATCAGAATCAACCTTGGGCCTTCTACCATCCTAACGTTAGAAAACTGATCCAGAAAGCCCTAAAACTAAAAAATGAGTTGTGCAACCCATCTTTGGGCCATGTAATCAACTCAAAGAAGTCTATAAAGCAAAAAAAAATTAATAACCCACCCAAGAAAAGCTTTAACCAATTCAAACACTCAAAAACCGGCCGAAAAATCAAAAAATAGATAAAAAAACTCAAAAATCGGTCGAAAAACCAAAATTTCTGTTTTCCAGCCAATTAGGCCGCATAGCCCAACCAAAACAAAGGTTGGGCTAAATAATCAACTTAAGAAATAGGTTTGGGATGCACAGCCCAACCCCTAGGCTTAGTCCAAATCGATAGGTTTGGCAAAAAATAAACCCAACTGAGGCCCTTTTCTCCCCAAATAGGAGTTTGACCGTAAGGCTCAAGCCAAAAGTTTTAAGATGTCGGCCCAACAAAGTTAATCCATGAAGCCCAAACTAGTTTAGCTGTGTAGGTCAACTTTCTTTCGTACGACACAAGTCTCCTCTGGCCTCTGTTTCTTCTTGATTTGGCCCAATTTCTTCCCGAATAAGAGGTTAGCCATATGGCTCATCTTTGAGCCTTACGAATCATCTCACAAGGTCTAAAAATCTATACATAGGAGTCTCATTTGACTTCCAATTGGTCTGAATTTTGAGAGAAAAAAGTTACTCTGCCAAAATAAAAACTCCACAAGCCTAAAATCGATCTTTTCTTAGCTTTTTGATTCCCGAAACACCTTAGATTTGATTCTTAAGCAACTTAGAACAATTCTATTAAGATAATTCTGAAGAATCAAGACTCTAATTTTATTTATTTGTTCTATTTATGCAATTATTGATTGTTTATAATTAAAATTTTTATTTACATTTAATCTTCTTCTCTTATTTTATTTCTTTTTATTTATTTATTTTCTCGAGATCCCAAAACCGACTTGGGGATTCCTTATTTCTTATTGATAGTTATATAGCTTATTTTCATGTCTCGAGAAAACTTTAAATTATAAATTTTATTTATTTTCTTATAATCAATAGGGAAAAATAATCACATTTTGTTGAATTTCTTATCAAAAAATTACAAAATAAAGTCCCAAATTTGCATTTCTTATGATTTTAACATACATATTGAATCTGGGGTTAATCCTTTTTGGCTCATAATGCTAGAAATTTAAATTGGGCTCCAATATCGTTCAATAAAGTTGAATAGGAACTTCATATAATCTTATTTTCCTCTTTTAAAATTGGGGTTCAACCTATTTGGTTCATAAGCCTAGAATTTTGATTCAGGCCCCAAAAATATCCAATTGAGCTAAATAGCAATCTTTTCAGAACTCTTTTATAATTCATACTATTTTAGTTATAAATATATACTTATTTAATTCCAATTTTCACTTTATTTTATTTCTTTGATGATAATAATATAATTCTTATATTTTATGTATAAATACCCAGAATACATGTTAGGAACCCCACAAATGAGGTATCCATATATCTCGGGATAACTGAGCTACCTGTACATGCAATATATGTAAATTGAGCCAAATTAGTTTTCTTTAATCAAAACCCAACTTTCCATCTTTCTACCTTCTATAAAAGTGTAATTCCAAAATTAACTGAATTATGGAATTATCATATTTGTGGGTGAATAACTTTCATTATTTTGAAGATTTTTAGTTAGGTTATATGGTGTATTTATTTCATTTCCAAAATTATAACAGTCAAATTATAACAGTCATAGTATATAGATATTTCTTGTAATTTAGGCGTTTATACCCCAATCTCATATTTTTTTATCAAATGTATCCCCTGGGTAAGTTTGATGTGAAAAAGGTTGTAACCTTGTGAATTAAATTCATTTCTTACTTTTGCGTGAGCATTAAGTCTTTAAACTGAAAATTAATTAGGTCTATTTTGAATGCATATTTTGATTCCGATTTCGAAGTTAGTAAGTGATTAATCCTGAACTCAGAATCTCTCTTTTTGCATGGTGGCCTTATCTGGTTCAGTCGTGCCTAATTTCCTGGTTAGAGCTGATCCGGGTGGTGACTCTATCGCACCTTCTAAAACAAATTTTTCCAATTAAAATGCCCCGATGCACTTTATAAGCATCCCAATTTTTAGCTTACCCGCTCAAAGTGGTGACTCTGTTGGGGATTTTCTTTTTAATTAAAGCTTTTATAAATTTGAAATTGCAAAGTTTTTAGATGAACACCGACTATAAATTTGGAAATTAGAAATGGAATTAAGCTATTCACTTTACTTTCATGCTTCATTTAGTTCTTATATTTAGGAGGACCCTATTCACCTGGTGAATCTGAGAAAGCACCTCATATGTTCCACAAATAGGACATAAGGATGCTTAATAGAGGAACCACTTATATGCTTCATATGTACTATAACTTCAAGTTATGGGAAGTATATCAAGCTATGAGAGCCTTTATTTTTACCCGTTACCAAAGCCCACATATATAAACATTAGAAAATTTTGATAGGCTAAGAAAACTTATGTGTTTGTATAAGTAGTTGCGAATTTTCCACCTTAGAAAGAGACCGCATGGAGTTATAAGGTTGGGAATAAATTTTTGTGTGCTATGTGTATATGCTTGTTTTTTATGTGACCTAAAATCTTCATGAACCATATTTAAATTAAGTTGCATATGTATATATGTCATGCTAACCACATCCTTATGCAGCCATGTGCATTTTATAAATAAGTCACATGCATAATATTATTTATTACAATTTGAAATGTCTAATGTTTGATGCTTATAATATAACCCATTTTAGGATATGAAAAATGTATTTAATAAGCACAATGCATGTTAGAACATACACACATTGCATTATTCCATAATAGGCATACACATTCATTCTCGTACACCATTTATGATTAGGTGTATATCCATTCATGTTACGATAAGATACATGCATGAAGCACATGTTTACTCAAGCATGTCATGCTTCACATAAAATATACATGTCCACATATGCTTCGCATGAAATATGCATGTTCATTAGAGTATGCACATGAATTTTTCATATAAAACACATATGTTCATACATGATGGTTAAATATGCACATTCATTCTTCATATGAAATCCATATGTTCATACATGATGAATAAATATCCTCGTACATTCTTCGCCTAAAATACAAATGTTCATATATGATGGTTAAGTATGCTCATGCATTCTTCACATAAAACACACAAGTTCATACATGAGGGTTAAATATGCATATGCATTCTTCACATGAAATCTTCATGTTCATATATGATAACTAAATATGCTCACGCATTCATCGCCTCAAATACACATGTGATGACCCAACTTACTTATATAAGTATTGGCGGAAACAATACTATAAGTTGGATCATCAAATATCGAAAAAATTTAAAACTTTAAACCGAATAAATTAAGAATGTATCATTATTCAAATAAAGAGCAAAACAACTCCAAACCAAAACATAATATTCAAAACTAAAACTAAGATTCGCTTCAACATAAAAGATAAGAGTCTCTAAGTCAACTCTCCACTCAAGCCCTATAAGCAAGTCCAAACATCAATCAAACTTCACCTGCAAGGTTTGAGAAAAAATTTACTACTTAGTGGCCAGTAACTAAACTCTCCAAACATGTAGGTTCAAAATAAAATAAAGAATACATGACGGATTAATGAAATTTAGTTCAATAAAAGCAAAGTCAAACATGAAAAAAAAGATTATATACAAAATAAGTAAATCCAATAATATATATCGAAATAGGTAAATTTCAATTTATTTCAAAATAAGTTAATCACCAAATATATCAAAATAAATAACTTTTCACATTAATAAACTCCATAATATTAATAAATTAAGTAATTTCAAAATAACAAACTCGATACTATTAAGTTGCTTTGGAAAACTGCTGGTGGAAAAACCGCAGTCCACCCAAACAAACCAAATATTCACATTAGGTCAACATAAGCGACCTTGTCTAAGAATGGCCAAACTCTCCCATTTACAATAGAAAAACCGCAGTCCACTTCCTAATATAACGAATATAAGATAATCTACTAGGAAAGACCGCAGCCAAGTAGATGGGCTGTCCAATTGTCAGAAAAGACAGTAGTCCGACAATTTCCAATTTAGCAACAAAACAATATAGAATCCAAAAATCAAATCCAAATCAAATATTCGTAAGGAACCACTATGGAATTACCCTTAGAAACTCAAACTCAAAATAACAAATTTTCAAAACATCAACTTCCAAGAGTGTTTAAAAATCCAAGTTCCAAAAGTACAAGTCTAGGTACTGATAGTAGTAAATTATACCATTAATATCAGTAATAAATCAGCCAAGAAAAGAAAGAAATGAATGAAAAAAATTAGAAAATCAAAGCTTATATGCGTTATTTTATAAAGGTTACATTGCTGATAAGGAAACAGATGAATCTTAGCAATCTTGTGAAGAAAAAGAAAGGTTGCAGAGCGGAGCAGAGAGGTTACAGAACGGAGCAAAAAAGGAGAACGGCAGACCAGGCAGGAAGGAGGAATAAAGTTACTGACAAGAAAGCTGACAAGACAACTGATAGGACAACTAGTAGAATGGGAAGCTGATGGGATAGATAGGCTGCTGATATGCAAGTGGGCAGCCCTAAAAATAATGATGGGATTCGCTAATTAAACCCATACCCCTCTTTTGACTAACTACTTTTTACAATTATATTTGTATGGATAAAACATAATTATTAATATTTTATCTTTTATTTTGTAGCTTTGAATTAGACACATCATTGTAACTTTCTTAGTTTACCCTTCTTGAACACTTTAAATAGGCTACTATTTGTAAGTGAAAGGGGATCTAGATATTTTGTAATACACATTTAGGGAGTGGAAGCATTGTTGATCTCTACTTCCTACTTGTTCTTTAATATAATTAATTAAGTTTTTTGTTTTATTTTTCTTTTAATTGTTTGATTTAGTTATGTTTAGTAGTGAGTAGTTTCTTAAGGCTGAGCTAACGCAACTTTTGGTTTTGGGTGAGGTTTTCGAGCAAGGTTTCTGACAGAGTGAAAAGGTAAGTTGTGTAAAGAGAAAATAAATCCTTATATGAGAGAAGGGCCCCTCTTGTATATTTAGAACTCTTGATGAGACGTAACAAAGATTCGAGGGTACGGAATCATCTTCCACACACACACTTTCTATTAAGGCAGACCAAGCAATTTAGAGAGTGTACCGAGGGGTTTTTATTTCGATAAAATGCTTGCTATTCTTAATGCTTGAATGAAGACTTGGTGAGGCGTAACAGCAATCTGAGTAAGATCTCAAAGTACTAGGTGAGGTCTAACAATAAGCCTAGTTACTAGAGGGCAAGAAACCCTGGAATCCAATCTCTCTTTATTTGCAACCTTTATGAGGAAAAGCAACCTAGATCTATAAGGTTGTGTTAGCAAAAGCCTATAATTTACCTATTGTTATTATGTCTCTTTATTTTTCTATGCAAGTTCTAGTTTTTATTAATTACACTTAATCTTTGTTTATTTTTTTTACTCAGCAACCTTCTGATATCTGACCAAAGCTTGCAGATTGTGCAGAAAACTTCACAGAAATACCTTACTCCCTGTGAAATACGACACTTGGCTTGCCATTATACTACAAAATGAACTAGTGCACTTGCTAGTAGTCTATATTCATACAAAAAAGTTTTTGGCGCCATTACCGGGGAGTACGGCTTATATTTGTGAAATTTTTGTTAATTTGTTTGAGTTAATAATTTTGTGCATTTTGTTTCAAGAGTTCTTTAAAATATGAAGGTTTCCTTGCATGCAAAGATCTGATCAGCCTATTATTCTATTCGATCCCGAGATTGAAAGAACTTGTAGGAGGAGAAGGAGTGGAGCAAGGAGAGCTCATAAAAGACAGAGAATGGAGGGACTAAACCCACCACCTTTATCACCACTGTAACCTTAACCAGCTAGTGGTGAGATTGCTGACCAGAGGCCAAGATTAAAGGAATAAACTAGACCCATCACCGAGGGACACTTTTTTTGCATAGTGATACCTGATTAAGGCAATAATATATTCGAGATCAAGGACAACATGATACAAATGCTACAGGCCACGACCCAATTTGGAAGTTTGCCTGGAGAAGATCCCAACACTCACATTCAAGATTTTGCTACTATATACAACACCTTTCGAACCAACCATACAGTTTCAGATGATATAATCCGGCTTAAACTTTTCCCTTTTTCATTGAAAGATAAAGCGAAAAACTGGCTTAAAAATTTGCAACCAGGTTCTGTTACATCTTGGGATGAGATGGCAAGAGTTTTGCTTATTAAATATTTCCCACCCAGGCAAGCTATCAAGTTATGGAATGAGGTCACCCACTTCTATTAGAAACCCGATGAATCTTTATCTGAAGCATGGGAGAGATACAAAGATCTCTTAAGAAAAGTTCTTAATCAAGGCATTCCTATATAGATGCAAATTCAGAATTTCTACAACAGTCTGACCAGTGCAAACAAAATCCATATTGAGTTAGTTGCAAATGGAGATCTAGAAGAGCTTGCACCGGAGGAGTTATATGAATTGATTGAGAGATTGGTGAACACAAGTTATAAATGGCATATTGTTAGTTCAGATCGAGTGAAACCAGTGGAATCAGAGGTTGTAGCAAAGTTTTCCGAAAAAATGGACATGGTTTTAAAGCAACATACGAGAGCCAATGTTCCAGCAATCTCAAATCCTCAGTATACTTGTGATTTCTGTGGAGGCAATCACAAAAATATAGATTGCGATGCCACGCTCACACAGGAGCAATGTGATTTTGTAGGTAACCATCCTCATGCTAACAATCCTTTTATAACACTTATAATCTAGGATGGAGGAACCACCCGAACTTCTCATGGAATCAGCAACAAGGAAAGCCTATTCAGCAACCTTATCAGCAGAATAAAGGCAATTTCCAGTAGCCTCAGCAGCCTTAAAACATGTCACAGGCAGGTCCATCATACCAACCAAGGAAATCTGAGATGGATGAAATGAAAGAGATGATGACTCAATTCATGAAGCAAACACAGACTCAAATGAAGATTTAGAGACTCAGCTTCATCAACTAGTGAGTTCCATCACACCAAAGAATAAAGGAGTCTTACCTAGCAATACCGAGCCCAATCCAAGAAAAGGCTATCATGCAACAACAAGAAGAAGTGGTAAGACTTTTAAAGTCTCTAACCCTGGGATAAATGTTGAGAATGATACAGGTAAACAAAGCTCAAGTTAGCAATCTCAGAGTACATATGTTCAATAACATCAAGCAACAGAGAATACTCAGCAACCTCAGAACTCTGAGACAGCTCAGCAACCTCCCAAGATTGCTCAATCAGATGTACAGCAAACTATTCAAGATCTAGCAAAGGACAACCCTTCAACTGTATACCAACCAAGGATTCCTTATCCATTGAGGGCCAAACAATATGACACAGCTAAGAAATTTGAAAAGTTTCTCGATGTGTTTAAAAAGCTTCATATTAACATTCCTTTTTCATAATCTCTTTCACATATGCCTATGTACATGAAGTTTTTGAAGGAACTCTTGGACAACAAGAAGAAGCTGGAGGGAGTTACGATGGTTCACTTGAACCAAGATTGCTCATCAATTCTGTAGGCTAAGAAACCTCATCCTAACAAGCTTAAAGACCCAGGGAGTTTTTCTATTCCATATTCAATAGGAAATCTTAACATTGAAAATGCATTATATAATCTAGGAGCAGCAATTAATCTTATGCCATATTACATTTATAAACAGTTAGGACTAGGAGAGCCTACACCGATGAGAATTTCTATTTATCTTGCTGACAGAACAGTAAGGTATCCTAGAGGAATTATAGAGGATGTTTTAGTAAAAGTTGGAAAGTTTATTCTACCTGTGGACTTTATAGTTATGGATATGGATGAGGATTTGCATGTACCCATCATATTAGATAGACCATTCCTAGCCATGGGTAAGGCTTTGATAGATGTGCATAATGGTAAACTTATTCTAAAAATTCATAACGAGGAAGTTTTGTTTAAAATGAATGAAGAAATGAAATACCCTTCAGCAAGTGATGATATATGTTATTTCCTTGATGCAACAGACATTCATCTAAACCTATATTTAATGCAGGAATGCGAGGAAATTGAATTTGATGAGGAGGAAGACATCGTAGCTTAAGAAGTAGAAGCTGAAATTGGCTGCCCTGCAATCTTTGAAAGCAGGCAGATTGTGGAGCCGCTTGACCTAGTTCAGTATCGGCAACCTCCGTGAGCAATCTCAATAGTATTGGTGTCCACTTCAAACACCAATTAAAGCAATTTTGACCTCAACCACGTCTATTTTTAGTATCTTTTCGTATTAGCTTTGATTAATTTTAAAAATTCAAGTCTTAAACTGTTTTAATTCTTTTGCAGGAACTAAAATCAAAAGAAGGATGCCTAGTAACAATGAGATAATTTGTTTCCTTTGTTATAACTCATTCTTCAATTTTGTTTAGCTTACTGAAAGAACGAAGGAAAGTTGTCTGATTTCCCCCATCTGATTTGTGAAGCAAAAAATGCCCAAATTCTCTCTGCTTACGGTTTTGTTTTAAATTTTAACTTTAAATCCCTTACTAATCTGCACCTTGGTATGTTTCGCAACCTTTGCTTAATTAATTTTATGCAACCTGATGCCGATATTGGTATTGTGTTCTCTTCCCTATCTGATTTTCATTTCTAGCTTCTATGCATGATTTTATCTTGCTTTGAGGGCAAAGTGTAGGGAGGGGATAACTAATTTCGAACATGCTTAACTAATAGATTGCTGGAATGATAGATTGCTGATCTTTAAAATGGATGAAATTGCTGATGCACATGCTGTCTCTACTTGAATTGTGTCTGAAATCTCTAAAATCTCAATTTTGTTGTATATTTTTTTTAAGTTATTTTTACACTATTTTTACATCTATTTTCTTAAGTTTTGGCTACAATTTGTGCATGATTTTCTGATCCTAAACAATGACTTTTGCATGATAGACACTTAGGGAGCAGAAACCTTTTTGCCATGACAAACTGAAGCAATCTTTTAACTACTCAGAATTAAGCAACCTTAAGCCTACAGACTTTAATTCGTAACTCAACATGTTTAACTTAGATAAAAGCAGACTACAAAACAGCCCTAATTGTTTATGAAAGAGTTTGAGCCAATTAATTGCATGAATACCATTAAACTCTTTGCATAATTCTTGATGAGTGGGCATGTGTTACAACTCTTAGCTAGAGCTTGGGCTGGTTGTACTTATCAAAATTGCATGAAAATTCACATACAGAAAATAATAAAGGTAGTTGTTACCCTTGTTTTTGTCCCAAACAGCCACCCTTATAAAAATTCCCTATTTTTGTGTAGCCAAGTTAAGCCTTAGCCCAGTTTTGTTTGTTTTAACCACATATGTTGTAACAACCTAACCTGTTAAACAAGCCAAAGGAAACAACTAATACAAAGTGTAGAGTGTTAAGGCCTTAAGTTGTTAACATAAGCGTAAATATATACTGAGAGAGAGAGAGTTCTTTATATACAAAATATTGTAGCAAA
>CAOJCR011345506.1:0-11108 GCA_948330485.1 Euphorbia neoarborescens | reverse complement strand
AGAAAACGTAAAAGGGAAGAAAAAGAAGAAGGAAGAAAGATCCTAAAAAGCTAGGTAACTAAAAGGAAAGTAACAGTGTTGTATAAACCATACTCCATGAAAACCCATCCAAAAAGAAAATAGAAATTTGCAGCAACAACCAAAGAAAAATAAAAAGTGCAGCAAAGCATAAAGTTAGAGAAAGAAGAAAAGAGTAGAAGAGATTTTAGCAAAAACTCAAACTCCAAAAGCTTAATGAAAATAGTAGTTAAAGATAACATCCACTAAAACTAGAAATTAAAAGTTGCAGTAAAAGGGAACTCCTAAAGCAAGAAGAAAATAGTAATTGCAGTAGCTCAAAAGTAAAGAAAAACTAAAGAAATCCTAAAAACTCCCAAAACTCAAAAATCAAATTCTAAGAACTTTCTAAAAAACTAAAAAAAAGAAAACTTTCCTACTAAGGAGTCTCTCCCCCAAAAGATGCCTTCTCTCCTCTTAAAAAGTGAAATTAATCCCATTCTAGCTATTACAAAAGAGTTGTTTCATCCAGACAGCTCCATCCCTTGTCTTCTTCATCCCTCCATCCATTTTAGCTCAAATCCTCAGCCATCCATGTGTTTCCCTTCCTTTTTTTATATTCCAGCAGTTCTACACAAGATGCCTGCAAAGAATGCACAGGGTGATATAAAATCAGCACAAATGAACTAAATATGACACTATTTCTACTGTTTCATGCATTCATTTCCACATATATTTTTCACCAATCAAAATACCTACAACTCAAAACTTTCTTGTCCTCAAGAAAAGGTCTATGGTCCAAAATCACTGTCTGACTAGGGAAACATCCATTCCAAAGGTCTATCTCTACACATGAACACAGGCACAACACGGGCACATCAACAATTCATTTTCTCAAAACAAAAACAACATTTTCCAACAACACATATACCACTAGCAATTTTCATGGATCATTTTCTTAAATAAACAAACATTCTGTTAAATCATGCATTGTTCAAGAATAAAGAAGAACTTCTTTCTTTGATTGTCTCAAAAGTAAGCAAGAATAGGTTACCTATGAATCCAAAATTTGTTTAGTTAAGTTGAGTATTTTTGGGTTTTGGTTGGTTGATTCCTCTTTTTCTATGAATACGTCAAGTGCCTTTTTACGCGATTGTCGTGCATTTATGGTGCATACCTCCGGTTACTCAACACTTCACATAATCAAAGTGCTTTGTGTACTCTTATCTCCTTTATTAAATGTGCGTAACACTTATTAATTATGGAGACATTGGAGGAGATTTAGGAATCAACAAATTTAGATTTAAATTTATAACAAGCATTAAATATGCAAAGCACTTATTTATCCATAATTGGCCTACCCTATCAACTTGTTAAGACTTTCTTAGAAAGAGAGTTCTTTCTTACTTCTTTAACAATGCAATAACTCAACTAAATATTCAGCTCATCAAGAAAAATGATCATGAGATGCAGGTGATATACAACATTTAAAGCACAATTGGGATTTTTTTTTAGATTTTGGGTTACTGAGTTTGCACAGGTTCAGATTTGCTTGACACAGCCTTAAGGAATTTCAATTTCCCTAATCTACACTCCAATCACATAAAGACCATCATATACATATCAACATATTCAACACATCATGAGTACAAGCAATTTATGAGTTGAGGTTCTCCAATTTTAATATTTTACTTGCACCCTACCTCTAACTATAAGTTAAACATTGTCCTCAATGTTTATTGCATTATCATTTTATAATAGCAACATTTTAAAACTTAGCAACAAACATAAAAGTAAAAGAGTTGAGGTTCAGAAAGGCATGCCAGAGCTGTAGCTAATTATCCACAAAAAAATAATTAAAAACAGAGAATTCAGTTCAGTGTTCAGTGACCTCAGTTTCTAGCTCTATGTTCTTCCAGCTTGATGTAAGCTTGCTTGCTTAAATCTGAGCCACCAACTGTTCAGCATTCTTCGATGTCAGTTCAGTTTCTCTTGGTGGAAAAATGCTGTCTGCAATAAGATTAAAACTTGAAAAGAAAAACAACTTAAAAGAAGAAAAGGAGTATGTGAAAGTTTGTTTTTATACAGCTTCTACTACTAATTCATGTTGTGCTTTATTAGCACAACATCAATTCAAAAATCATTTCTTTCAAGGTGGTTCCCATAGGCATAATTCCTCTACTGAAACTGCAGCACACTGCCTGTGTCCCAAGTCTGCCCTGTTCTGATCTTCCTCTGCACAGCCTGTGCACTCTGCTGTCTGCTCTCCATTTTTGCTACTGTCTTCAGTTAGCAATTATGCTCCATCTCCCTTAATTTTCTCCACTACCACATCAGTGTTAAGCTCCTGTAATTTTAAACATGAAAATTCAATAAATGCATCCACAAAGAAACAAGAATCGTCAATTGAAGGTTGATGTTTAAATGCCTCGTTCATTTTAAACACAACTTGTTCATCATTTAATCTCAAGATTAATTGACCCTTATTGACATCTATTAGAGCTTTACCCGTGGCTAAAAATGGCCTCGCTAGTTAATAGGTACAAAAAAATTCTTATCTATGTCCATCACAATGAAGTCCACGGGTAGTATAAATTTGTCAACTTTAACAAGCACATCCTCCACAATCCCCCTAGGTATCGAATACTTCTATTCGCTAATTGAATGGATACCCTAGTAGGTTGAGGTTCTTCTAACTTTAATTTTTTTGTAAATTGAGTAAGGCATTAAATTTATACTAGCTCCTAAGTCACATAATGCATTTTCAATATGTAAAGGGCCAATATTACAAGGAATAGAAAAACTTCCTGGATCTTTTAATTTTTGTGGAAGGGGCTGTTTGCTTTGGAGAATGGTTGAGCAATCTCGGTTCACTTGAATGGTGGCCATACTTTCAAGCTTCTTCTTGTTGGTAAGCAAGTCTTTTAAGAATTTTGAGTACATAGGCATTTGAGCTAATGCCTCCGCAAATGGGATATTGATATGCAACTACTTGAACACCTCTAAGAACTTTGAAAATTGCTTATTCACTTGTGCTTGCTTCAACCTATCCGGATATGGCACCCTTGGATGGTATACGAGCACATCTGCCTTTGTTGGAACAGATTCAGATTCTGTCTGCACAGCCTGTGTCTGCTGGTTCTGCTGGACAGGTTGCTTTGTTTTCTACACAGGGTCTTCCTATACTTCGTCAGACTGTGCACTTCCAGCTTCCTCATATTTTTTTACTGCTTTTCATCTCCGGTAATTCCTTGTCACTTCTTAAAGTTATGGCAAACACATCCTCCCTCGGGTTTGCTTCCGCTTTACTCGGCAACACCCCCTTGTTCTTTGGTATTGCCATATTTGACAAGTGGTGCATTTGGGTTTCCAAATTCTTAATGGAGGATTGTGTTTGCTTCATAAATTACATCATTATCTCCTTCATGGATGGCTTCTTTTCCTCCTTATTTTGCTTTGCAGACTGCCCAAATTGATGCTGAAATTGTGGCTAAAATTGTGGCTGTTGCTGTACAAAGGGTGGCTGCACAGGCTGTGCAAACTGCTGCTGAGTGGGTTGTCCATATTGTTGTGGAGGCTGAATGTGTGGGGGGCTGTGCTTGCTTGGCTTGTGGTGGACCCCAAGAGAAATTCGGGTGATTCCTCCAACCCGGATTGTAGGTATTTGAATATGGGTTCCCGTGAGGCCTTTGTTGGTTACCTCCCACATAATCACCATGCTCTTGAGTTGCACTGAACATAGGACCTCCACCTTGACAATCAATGTTTCGGTGTTTTCCTCCACAGAACGCACAGACTACTTGCAGGCTGTGCACGCCAAACAGTTCGCTATTATTGCTACTGCTTCCACTGCCCATGCTTTTAATTTGTTTTGTCAATTCGGCTACTTGAGCGGAAAGTTGAGTAACCACTTCATTGCTTCTTCCATCATACTCATCTTCTCTTGCTTTCCACTTGTAACTTTGAGCAACCAATTTTTCGATCAATTCGTACATAGCATTAGCTCCCATGACATCCGGCTCATATTTGCCATGGCCTCAATTTGTATCTTCATTGCATTCTGAATCCCGTGATAAAAGATTTGGACTTGCATCCACTTGGGTATTCCATGATTCAGCACTTCTCTCCATGAATTTTTGAATCTCTCCCAAGCTTTTGAAAGTGTTTCATGCTTGCCTTGATAGAATTGGGACACCTCATTTCTCAACTTGATCAACTTTTGTGGAGGAAAATACTTTGTTAGAAAAGCTGTCTCCATCTCCTCCCATGAACGGATTGATCCCTGTTGCAAATTCTTGAACCAAGATTTAGCACAATCCATTAATGTGAAGGGAAAGAGCTTTAGCCTAATAACTTCATTGGAAATCCCACGATTGGTTCTAAAAGTGTTGCACAAATTGATGAAGTCTTGGATGTGGCAATGGGGATCTTCGTGTGCCAACCCACTAAACTAAACCGCAGCTTGGAGCATGTGGATCATAGACACTTTAAACTCAAAAATATTCTCCCCCTCATCTGGTAGCACAATACAAGAAGTATGCACTCCATTGGCAGGTCGTGCACAGGGTTCCATCCAAGGTCTAGGCCGTGCTCCCTCCATATTTGCTAATGGTACTGCTGCTGGAATTATTTCATCTACCGGTGGTAAATTTGCTGCTGGCACAGGGTGGTTGTTCAGTCCAGCCGCCTGTGCGAATCTCCCTTCTTCTGCTAGATTTCGTTCCCTTTGTTCCCTTTGCCTCCTTCTAGCCCTTCTAGCTGCTCCACTTCTCCGTCTACAGGCACTCTCAATTTTTCAATTTTTTGGAAATTTCGGAGGCCCTGCTGTACGCATGCATAGTCACAGCTTAAAAAAACTAGAGTCTCCACAGGTAAAAAACAAATCAAACCCTCAAGATAAAATAAAGTTTAAACACTGTCCTAATAAATAAATCCCCAGCAACGACGCCAAAAACTTGTTCGCTTTTCATCCAGCAAGTGCACTGGGTCGACAAGTAATATAGTAGGTGAGTAGAGTATCGTCTCCACAGAGATTGGCGGGACAGTTTGTTAAAACTTTAATATTATGCAAAAAAGGGTTCAAGAGGTTTTCTCTTATAAAAAAATGATGATTATGATCTAACAAGTGATTAAATAAACAGTAAAATAGTAGCAAAATTAATCCTAACAGATTTAACGAAATATGACTCAAAATAAAAAGAAGACAGATTCTTGAGCACAAGGTATCTGGATAAAAGCACACAGGGTAGTACAACATTTAGTTAGGTCTCCAAAAAATAACTACTGTTTTCATGCAAAATACTGAGTAATCACACAGAAAAGAGCGAATCTGACTCTATAACAAGTAATGGGTCTACGTATATCTCTATATCACAACCCTATTACGCTTAAGCTAAAAACCATATCTCTATGTATTATCAACCCAAGCATAATCATAAGCTCCTTAAGATCCTAAACCCCCACTCTCGTGTTCGGTCTAGCTCGACATTCTCAACATAATATCTCTATTCTATGTCAAAAATGCATTAAAATGTGAAACTATCCAAACACGCTTTTCTCAAACTTATATTTAAGCTATAAAAAGAGTTTGATCAAGACTCTTATACAATAAACACCACATTTTAATATTGACACATGGACTGTACAGGCTATGCACAGACAAACAATAGTTAAGAATCAGTTACCTTTACATGCTGCACACCCTGTGCTGAAGGCTTACTCACTCATCATTGTTCTCGTCGGCGGTGAAGGTTGAACGGAATCCGACAGCACCTCCATTGAAGACGATGATAACAAGAAGAAAGTGGAAATAGTGGAAACGAAAATGATAGAAAACATAAAAGGTAAGAAAAAGAAGAAGAAGGAAGAAAGATCCTAAAAAGCTAGGTAACTAAAAGGAAAGTAACAGTGTTGTATAAACCACACTTTATGAAAATCCATCCAAAAAGAAAATAGAAATTTATAGAAACAACTAAAGAAAAATAAAAAATGCAGCAAAGCATAAAGTTAGAGAAAGAAGAAAAGAGAAGAAGAGATATTAGCAAAAACTCAAACTCCAAAAGTTTAATGAAAATAGTAGTTAAAGATAACATCCACTAAAACTAGAAATTAAAAGTTGCAGTAAAAGTGGACTCCCAAAGCAAGAAGAAAATAAAAATTGCAGCAGCTCAAAAGTAAAGAAAAACTAAAAAACCCTTAAAAACTCCCAAAACTCAAACTTCAAATTCTAAGAACTTGCTAAAAAACTACAAAAAGAAAACTTTCCTACTAAGGAGTCTCTCCCCCAAAAGATGCCTTCTCTCTTCTTAAAACCAGCAGAAAAAGGTACTCCAAAAAGCAATTGGGGACAAAACCTCAACAACCAAGTTTGTTCTTTTGTGAGAAAAGTCCAAAAAGCCCTTAAAAAGTGAAATTAATCCAATTCTAGCTATTACGAAAGAGTAATTTCATCCAGACAGCTCCATCCCTTGTCTTCTTCATCCCTCCATCCATTTTAGCTCAAATCCTCAGCCATCCACGTGTTTGCCTTCCTTTTTACATATTCCAGCAGTTCTGCACAGGATGCCTGTAAAGAGTGCACAGGGTGATATAAAATCATCACAAATGAACTAAATATGACACTATTTATACTCTTTCATGCATTCATTTCTATATATATTTTTCACCCATCAAATATCATTTCATTAAAGACAAAGTAGCTGAGGGTGAAAATAAGTTTTAGTATGTGTTTCAACAGGCAAAATGATTGCAAATTCTCTTATGAAGCCAATGGCTCTAAATGTCTTTAGTAAGCAAATTATAGACATTTTTTTAATTGTTATAATAACCGTATTGAAAATATAAACGAACAGAATATGATTTATTTGTGTTCAAATTCTATTACTATTTAAAGCGATACATGTAGAGCTATTAAGTATAGTTCAGTATGTTGACAAAATGCATATAATCATATAGATGAATCTTTTACTTTGAGTTGTGCACTCATAGGAAAATTAAAGATGGAGATATGAGAGACTCCATATATAATATTTGAAATATCATTATTACACTTATACCGATTGCTGTTTTAAGAAAGGCTTAGTTGTGGACTAGAGACATGGATATATGAGTCACGCTTAAAGATTGAATGCTTTCGCATAGTATTTATAAAATATACATCCTAAGTCGATCAAGCATTATGACATATTTTCGTAATATGTGTAAGCGCAACTATAGGATGAAAAGAAGGAAATTGATCTCAACTTTCCTAATGTGAAACTCAAATGAAACTAAAAGTTTCAAATTTTCCTTAGTGACTCTTGTAAGAATGGTATATCCACTTGATTGTCTTGATTAGATTTCCAAACTAGGCTACCTTAGCGATGAACAAGCAATATGGACTTTTTGGATAAACATTGGATATATCGCGGAATGTTATTTAGAGAGAGAAAGTTCATTTTTAGTAACATATCACTTGTTAATCATACGACACTCGAGCTCAATACCTTTTTCTTTGTGAAAAGGTATGTGATGTGTATGAAAATTTTTGTGAGATTAAAATGAGTCGAAAACTAGTGATTATGGAAAATGAATTAGGAAAAAGTCATGTTAAGTAAAAAATAGAAGAATGAAGCAACTTAATTTTTGGTATGGTTGTGCGAGTTAGCTGAATAAGAATGATAAAGATAAGTTTAATTGCAATGAAAATGTGTCTTATCATGTGCGAGTGGGAGATATTAGTTTTTGGTATGTCCATGACAATATGGATTGGGTAAGACTAAAATGTAGTAAGTAATAAGTTGTAGATACCAAATGTGTAATTTTATAATTCTCTATAAATAAGAGAATATGTTTCAGAAAACATGAAGAAATTGAAACGAACTAAACGATCAAAAACGGAAAAAATGATCGTTCATTCTTTCATTTCTGAAATCTTTCTGTAGCAAATATTTGTCCGTTAGAATTTATAGATTAAGCTTGTATTTCATATTCCACTGTAATACATGTGGGGAAGTCAATCAGGAAACGATCTGGAGCCGTTTTCGTGTAGACCTGGGAGAATCGGATAACAAAGTTCTGAATTAAAATATTTCTCCAGCGATAATAAAATGTAAGTTGTTTTTTTTTAAATTTATTTATAATGTTATTTGATTTCCTTCATTTAAATTTAAAATAAATTTATTTATTATGTTTTATATTATTATTTTTTAAAAAATAAAAAATATTAGTTTTTAATATTTTATTATTCAATTGTTTATTATATTTTTATCTAATGAAATATAAAGATTTTATTTTATAATCTATTTGATCAAATAGAATGGATGTTTGAGATAAAAATATATATAATATGTAAAAAAAAATTAAAAAAATATGTACAATATTCTCCAGCTAATTATAGGTTACAATTTTTCAAAACTCGTTTTGTTTTTTTTTGTTTGTAAGCGGAAAGAATTTTGTTAAGAAAAAGAGAAGTAAAGAGTGGGAGAGGGGGCAAAGGAAATAGTTTCGTACGCCAAATCGAAATCATGACCCTGCTCTCTGCAATTTCCAGCCTCCATCACGAAGTGAAGTAGTATGTCTTTATCCCCGCCCAAAATCGCCCACCAATTGCTCCACAAAATTCGAAATCGATAATGGAATCGAGCATTTTGGATTCTATTGGGGTGGAGATAATTGACGTTATGTCCCCGGTTTCAATCTGTATGCTTCTAGTTGTTCTTATTGTTTATTCTCTCTCCCCTTCTAACCCTTTTTCAGATGCTGCTTCTGCCCCTCCGATCCGCACTGCTGCTAATCTTGTTTACCTCGAAAACCCATCTGATTCCACTGCTCAGAAGCTCGAAGGCTCTCTCCTCAATGCCCTAGTTTTTGTTATTATCGTTGCCCTCGTCACTTTTCTTCTTGTTCTCTTGTACTATTATAATTGTACCAACTTCTTGAAGAATTACATGCGCTTCTCCGCCTTTTTCGTGCTCGGTAACTCTTCAATTCCTTCCCCCTTTTTTTTGGTCTACTTAGCTTGAATTTTGTTCTGTTTTTTTTTTTCAGTTCTTAGTGATTGATTAGCTTGAATTTTGTTCCATTGATAATTTGGGTTTTCAATTTGCAAATCAATGACCAAAATATGTGTATGCGTATATGCCTTCAGTGTAATTTGAATGCACATGGGTTTTCAATGTTCTAGTTGCTTTCTGTTAATTACTAATATTGGTGCTTGATCTTGAGCATATTGTGCTGTTGTTGCTCTTAAGTTTGAATATTGTATTCTTGTTTCATAGGTTCCATGGGAGGTTCAATTTTCTTATCATTGATCCAGCATTTCTCAATTCCTGTGGATTCAGTTACCTGCTTTATTATGCTATTTAATTTTACCATTGTGGGTGTATTGTCGGTGTTTGCGGGTGGGATACCAATTTTCTTGAGGCAAGGATACATGGTGGCGTTAGGGATATTTGTGGCTGCTTGGTTTACGAAGTTGCCAGAGTGGACTACCTGGACATTGTTGGTAGCATTGGCAGTTTATGATTTAGTGGCTGTTTTGGCACCTGGTGGGCCGCTTAAGTTGCTTGTGGAGTTGGCCCAGAGCCGAGATGAGGAACTTCCAGCATTGGTTTATGAGGCTCGACCGACAGTTTCACAAGATGTGAACAATCAAGGTAGGAGTTTGGACCTTCTGATCGGCGGAGTTTCAGATTCCAGGTCAGTGGAAATGCAAACAGTGCCAAACAATGTAATAAATCAAAATGGGAGTGAAAATAGGAGCTTTGAAAATGTGGACGGTTCTATAAACAGAGATGATTTAGAGAGGTCCCCGTTGGTTGTTTTTCCTCGGGATAGGCACTCCGCTAGCAGTGATTCGTCGGATGATTCGACAGTGGTTAACAGTCGCGTGCCTGAAATTGTTGTGGATGAGGAAAGGTCTCCTCTGGTTGATATGCTGACAATTGGGACTGAAAGAGAGCCAGTGGAGAGGGATTCATCTGGAAACTCTGTGCTTGCGAGTAGAGGTATTAAACTTGGTCTTGGAGATTTTATTTTCTATAGTGTTCTTGTGGGTAGGGCTGCAATGTTCGATCTCATGACAGTATATGCATGTTATCTTGCAATTATTTCTGGACTCGGCTGCACTCTTATTTTGCTGTCATTGTGCCGTCGAGCGTTACCAGCTCTCCCTATTTCGATAGCATTGGGTGTCATCTTTTACTTCTTGACTCGGTTATTGATGGAGCCTTTTATTGTTGGAACAGCAACAAATTTGATGATGTTTTGATCCTCTAATTGCTATGAGAGACTAGACTGAATATTTTTTTTTTGGCCGGATTAAAAGAAAATTGATGGTTTTAAGGAACGAATTTTGTATATGCTATGGTTAACATTACTTCTCAAACTACTTCTCCCATGTACTTGAGGAAGTTCCTAAGATTGAACTCTGTAATGTGGTAGTAGAACAACTGAAGTTAAGAAAAGTAACGTAACTTAGACTGCATTTTTCGGTTTTAGCTTATATAGAAATGGCTGAGGACTAGTTCTATGATGTTATGAAATGAATATGAAGACTGAATGGGAAAATTGAGTAAGCTGGATGGGCTGACCCGGTTCCATTGGAACCAGAGATTGGTCCAATTCGTTTTAAGACCGGTAAATTCGGGTTAAGTGTAGTTCAACAATGGTTTTTTACCAGTACTGTGAACCAGCAGCTCCGTCTGGTATTTTGACCAGTTATGATTGGTTGGGTTCTAAAAACCATTGTTATTAGTGTACTTGTAAATGCACATGATAGTAGGAAATCAATAATTCTATCCAGACGAAACATTATTTTGCTGCAAGTACAAAGCAGGGATAGATATAGCAGAAGGTTTGAAAGCTAATAAGTAGTAATGTTTTGGAATTTTGATGTACAAGCAACAATTCTTAGAATGTAAAATGTAAAGTAAGTTGTAGATGAGTCAGGGATCTCTTTTGTTGAATGGATGCCTATATAAATGATTGTGTTCAAAATGTTGTTTGCTATCGGTTTGTTTTTTCAAAAATATTATTGGGAAATATAGGTTTAAATAATGTGATATTAATCTTAAACTAGTCTTAATTAAAATTTTTTTATGTCAGCTTTAAAGTTACAATTGTTTTTGGGA